>JBBPOI010000598.1:0-11528 GCA_038091355.1 Phylloboletellus chloephorus
AGCAATATATCCACCGCCTTGGGCGTACGGCGCGCGCTGGCCGATCCGGAAAGGGCGTGATCATCCTCACTCCTCTCGAATCTGGCTTCCTCCGCACGCCGGATATGCGAGCCCTCCCGATCAAACCTCACCCAGAGTTACAACTCCCTTCGTTACCGCTCGCCAAGCTTGACCAGAGCTTGCAAATCCAGTCGTATGGCGCGTGGTTGGGTTTCAACGCACAGTTTGCGAAGCAGATGTTCAGATCGAGGCAGCAACTTGTCAACGAGGCAAACAAGTACGCTCGGGATGTGCTCGGATGGGCAGATGAGGCTGTGGCCCCGCCCATCAACGCTCACGTTGTACGCAATCTGGGTCTACAGGGTCTGGCGGGGGTGAATACGAGCACGCATGAGTCTGGGTGGGGTGGGCACCAACGGTCACCGTCGAGGTTCCAAAGCCCGACACGCAGATCGTCATGGCAGGGAGAGGACAGTCGATCTGATCATGCATTCAGACCAGCGCGACACTCGCCGCGCCAAGATAGTTTTGGATCGTCATGGCGAGGAGAGGACGGGGCATCTGGAGGTGATGGAGTCCGAGAGTTCCGACGACCGCCTCGCCAATACACCGACGAGCGATCGTCGTACAGACGGTCTGACTTTGGATCCAGCCGCCCGCCACGCTGGAATGGTGGGCAGCATCGGAGAGAGCAAGGTCGGGACGAATATTAGACTTGTCCGTTGTCGATTATTATAGATCTGTCGTGTTTTAGTACACTTTCCTTGAATTGCGCCCCCCCCACACCGTCGCAGACATCGCCACTCATCCACGAACGATGGACGGCCTCGCACAGCTCCCTCCAGGCCTGCAGCCCCAGGCAGGCCAACCCAACAACGCAGAAGAGCAGGCACGAAGAGAGGCGGAAGAAACCATGCGCAGAGATGTCATGGCCACCGTGCTGGACACCGCTGCGCGCGAGCGGCGTGAGTAGCTCTCTCCCCCACCCGCTCATGCCCGCCCACGTTGACCCCTTCCCTACCCCCCCCCTCCCGATCGCCATCGCCCTCACGCCCGCATCCCCCCACCCCGCACCCCTCCCACGGCTCGAACGGGCCCAGTCTCGCGCATCGCGCTCGTGAGTCCGGAGCGATCGCGGCAGATCGAGGGGGTCCTCGTGCGGATGGCGCAGTCCGGCCAACTGCGCGGGAAGGTGAGCGAGGGCCAGCTCATCGAGCTCTTGGAGCAGGTGAGTACGGGGGCAGAGGGGCATCCGTCCGTTCGCCCGTCCGCCCGTTCCCCATCCCCATCCCCATCCCCCCCGCTCACCGCGCCGGCCGCGCGTTGCGTGCGTATATATGTATAGATGGAAGAAGCGCAGAACAAGACGAGCGCGAAGAAGACGACGATAAAGGTGCGTGCATGCGTGCGCGTGTTTTTTTCGCGGTGCTGTTGCTGACGGGGTGGCCCCCCCCCCAGTATCAACGGAGGCGGGACGTCGATGACGACGACTTTTGACCCTGCAGCTTACGTCGTCATGTTTTTTTTTTTTTTGCTATTCCATTCCCAGTCTGCCTGCATATTGTTGTATTCCACGATATGGTCTTGTGGATGCGGGGGGCGGGGGGCGGACACGGTGAGCGACGCAATTCTATCTACACGTCGTGATGATCTCCATGGGGATGGAACCAGCTCCCCCCGTGCGCGCGAACCGACCTCCCACGACAATCAAGTGTAGTATTCCTTGACGAACCTCCCCCACTTCTCGATCACGGGTTTGACGATCAAATCCCACTCCTTCCCCTTGTACCGCCCGCTCGTGGGACGCGGGAAAGCAAATATTTCCCGGTGGACCGCACCGCCTGAGTAGACGTGATATCAGTCGTGGAAGCACGCGCTGCATCGCACTCACAATCGAGGCATGTGGTCTCTTTTGCAGCAGTCTTCCTGGGAGAGGATGTGGCACCCGCACTCAATGATGAATTCGACGTGTTGCTTCGCCAACCGGGAGGCATATAAGGTGCATGTAAAGACAGGTCTGCCAGTTCGATGTGGACGAGTCGTTCGACGCGGTGGCAGAACGGACCGGGGTCGCCTGCTTTGATGTTGCCCTTGAGCAGGCTCCCGCCGGTCTCGCCGTCGTCTCCTTCGACAGTGCCTGGCCACCACCCGCGGGGGATCTGTGCTTTAGAACCGCATTGCTTGTCCCATTGATCGAGCCTCTTGATGAGGTTGACGGCTCGACCGACTTTGAGCTGTATCACGTCCGGTCGTTTTGGATCTGCAGCGTTTCGCGGTCATCGAGATGCGCGTTCGCGGCAACAGGAGCGTTACCTCGTATCTCGAAGGTGTAAATGTATCCGGGAACGTCGGCGGGAGACGTCGCTTTCTCCATCTCCACTCTGAGCGCCAACTGGGTATCGGTCTGCAGGTATTTGGGTATGTGATCTGCGAAACGAGATCAGACGACCATCCATCTCCCTTGGCTTCCAAAAGTTTCGCATACGACTGAATTCGACGAATCTGTCTGCATTTCCAGCTTTTCGAACGTAGAAACCGGTCTGTGCGGTGATCATGGCCTCCTTGTGTTGGTGGCAGTACAAAGCTGGGGCAGGATCTAGATGGGAATGCGTTGAAGGAAGCTTGACATGTCTGGAGCACTGTTTTCCGGCCTTGGTCATACCGCTGCATTGTGTCGTGTTGCGTCCGGGTGAGGACGACGTCGTGGGGGAGGGAGGCACGGAGACAGCACGCGGTCTACCTGGGGCACCGTGGAGCGCTGGCCGAGAGGGACCGGCGACAGCGGACACAGGCGGCCTCGATGCCGCCGCGGGCGACAGCACAGAATCTGAATACGGTCGCGGAGCAACGACGGTGACGAAAGGCGGGGCGAGCGCAGGCGTCGCGGGGGTCTTCGGGCCCGAGGAGTCCGCGAGGGCGTCGCAGCGCGTCGTCAACGACGACGGTCGAGGCACGGGCATCGGCAGCCGCTTCAGCAAAGGCGGCACCGTCGGGTGGTGCGTTGTTTTGTCTTTTGGAGGCGGCGGCGGAGGCGGGGGCAGCGCGGGCGACCAAGTGCCAGTGCCAGTGCCAGTGCCAGTGCCAGTGCCAGTGCCAGTGGTGGCATGACGATGGCCGTCGAGCGCTGCGGTCCACGCGCGCAGGTCCGGAGCGAACCCACCGACGAACGCACGGCGATAGGGAGGAAGAGGAGGTTTCAGACGCGGCGGGCGCTCCTTCGCGCTCGACTCCCTGCCGCACGCGAGCGCGAGGGCATCGAAGCTCTGAACGAGATCATACCGCTTTTCTTTCGGGGGCGGCGGCGGGAGCGGCGGCGTGTTCATATGTGCTGGCGGGAAAGGACCGCAGGTGCGAGCGCGGGAGCGGGCTCCTGCGCGCGGAAACAGTCGACGATCGCGAGGCAGCAGCATCGCCAGAGAAGGCGCATTTTGCCCGCTCCGAAACTGAAACTGAACGAGCAGCTTCCCAATGGATCCACGACTTCACCTTCGCCGGCCCTCTTGTTTTACAGCAGGCCGGCCACACACAACGGAGCGGACGCAAGGCGCATGAAAACCCGCGATGCGTGATTTATCTCTACCAGGGGGACCCTCGTACACGGTGCCTTGTACACACAATAGCGCGATGATGATCCTCTCTCGTCAACCAACCTCCGCGCGAGTACTTGACGCGCCTGACGATGGAGAAGGATGCCCGGAGAAGTCAGTCAGGTCGACGGTTGCGGGACACGTTCGTCGAGCCAAACGGGGGCCATGCCATGGCGTTCCACGAGGAGAGACGGAGATGGCCCGAGGGCCTTTCAAAACTGCCATGTCCGCATCGTCGTTGACTCGTAGCGTTTCTTCCCTCAAATAACACAAACCAAGAGACGGGAGAACATGGCATGTGTGGGCCGTCTAACTGTCCGACGACGACAACGACCCAAGGTGCCAAGTCAATAGCAGGTGATGGCTCAAGAACCCGTCAGACCAGAACCGCCTTTCGAACCGGGGATCGCAGTGAAGAGATGTATAAAAGAAACGACTGCCAAAACTTCAAACGACCAGGTAGGACATACTTAGGTAGGAGCGAGGGTATTAAAACAAAGTCAAGGCACCGCACGCACGCAGGGCATAACACATCTAAACAGCAGCGACGATCCTACGAAAAACGCAAACGGGTCAGCTCTCCAATCCCAAGAGGGTAGCCGAAAGATGAGAAAAAAGTCTCACTCCTCAGCCTTGTTCAGCGCGGTCACCATGCTCACCACCTCCTTCCTCCGGTTGACCACGAACTCGCTCTCCTTCATCAGTTCGTCCAGGACGTCCGGCTTGTACAGTTCTTGCAACAGCTCGCGCTGCAGATTCTCCTTGGAGTGGTTCACCAGCGTGAGCACGATCGCTTTCGGGACCATGTCGATCATCTCCCGCTTTACAATGTTGAAATACGAATGGATGAGGAGCTCTGTGCCGAGACGTCGCATCAGCATCGACCCTGCATGGGCAGGTTGTGCGACTTACTGATAACTTCGGTCTCCATGGTCTCTCGCTCGCTCAGCGCCGATTGGGGTCTGATGACCGGAGGTGGCTACAGGATTACTAGGTGTTACCCACGTCGTCGTCATCTCGAACACATAGTTACCGATTCCATGACTGGGCCCGTCTTCTTCTGTTGTCCCTTCCTCGCGGTCGGGAAGAAGGTGCCAAAGAAGCTTGGCTCTTCCTTCTTGGGGTCGACGTCGAGGTCACGGCCGCCATTGATTTGGCCTGGTGCAAGCTTGCCGGTCTTCGGATCAGCCGCGGGTGGCGGGGGCTTATTGGCGTTGAGACGTTCCTGGACTATGCCCATGGCCTGTCGAAGCGCAACGAGTGAGCTCCGGGCGGTAAACTCAAGGACAGACTCGCCTTATGGCCACCAAGAAAGTCGGGATGAGTTGTGTTTACGTAGCATGCTTGCATGCTATGTCAGTGATGTCAACTACTGCCGAATGCTCTGAAAAAAATAGAACTATACGCACGCGACCATATCGGTCACAAGCTTTGTCGTAGGATTCATGGCGTTCTTGAAAAAGTTCACAACAACACTGTTGAAGCGCTCTTTGAGAGCAGGGAAGCGTCTGAATGCTTGCTGTATACGAATATACGGTGAGCGTGACCAGTGTCCGAAAACATGGACGTACAATCTTCTGAAGTAGTTGTCCAAGGATTCGGATAAGTTCGTCATACACCAGTAGACAACACTTCAAGGTAGGATCCTCGAGTCGTTTGATTTGTTGCTTGACGATCACTTCAAAAGCTTGAGTGCCGACAAATAACGATGGCGTTGATCCCTACGTGCTGGTTAGGACAAGCAGTCAGATGCGAAGAGGCCACTTACGGAGGAGTTGTAAAGAATCGTTCTGATATCGCCGTCCTTGACTTGATCAAACGGATCGATGCTCTTCACACCATTGTTGAACAGTTCGTGGAATACGAAACTGATGCGCGCGCCTCCGCTGAGCTCATTCAAAGACAGATCATTCGTGTTACCATCAATCACAGTGCGGAACTCGTTCGTGAATTCGGTGATGACGGAAAGAACGACGTTGCCTCCTGAACCATCACCCAATGGCCCACCAAGGCTTGCGAGCTCGGCGTTGTACTTTTGAAGCTGCTGCGTTATGCGTGCTTTGATGTCGGGGAGGGTGTTGCGAATGTGTTGCATAAGAATCTAGACGGATTGTCAAAGATATAGACAGGACAACAAGCATGAACGGACCATGTTGAGCTTGCGTGCAAGGAAAGGAGTCCCGCAATACTGAGCTTTGCCCTTGTATGAAAGATGCGTCTCGAAGAAATTGCGCTCTGCCTCCAGGGCAGCAGTAATAGACTTGGAAGTGTCAATATCCCGCTGTCCGCGATTCACGACTGGTATATAGCCGAGTCTGAGTGGAATGACGCGTCCCGCAAGAATGTCGACGACGTCTGTCCCTTGGTCCCTAGACATAGCGATTAGAGTTCTGCCGTGCGAGAGCGAGGAAAACAGCGTACATCAGGTCGACCTTGGTCAGCACACCAATTGTCCGAGTCCCCTCTGGATCGACTTCACGAGCGAGCTTCAGACCATCCGAATTTGCCAAGTCGGTGTTGGCGGCTGTGACAGCGAGAATGATACAGGCGGGTCGCGAGATATACTTCAAAAGCATATCCCTGATTTGCTTTTCGATGTCTTTCGGCTGGTCTCCGACAGGCACCTTTGTAAGACCAGGCAGGTCGACGAGGGTGAGCGTCAGCACGCTGGGCGAGAATATGCGCAGGTTGATGGGCTGCGGCGATATGCCAGCATTACGGCCCGTCTTTGCGTCTGTGTCGCGGACGATCTCTGCACGAATTTTGTTGAAATCATAGAATTTCTCGCCCGGAAGATGCAGGAATTCTCCCCATTCTGACTCGTTGGCTTGCTTGTCTGAGCCGGCATGTTGTGCTTCGGAAGGGAAAATGTGAGACCAATAGGTTGTACTGGAGGCTTGTGACGTACGTGGCAGACCATTCGGTTGTGGAGGGGAGGCAGGGCGGTGGATGAGCTGCAGCACGAGCGGTCGCCGCGTCACGATACCGGTACCACGAGGCAGAAAATCTCGACCGACGATGTTCTTGAAAGGACGGGAATGGTGAACGATACGGGGACGGGGCTGAATGGATGGGGCGGCATACCTCGAGCACGCTGCTCTTGCCGCTACTTTGGCTACCGAGCACACAGATTTGAGGAAGGTCTATCTGGGATCCCGACGATCCGACCGTGCTGAACACATCTTGAAGCTTGTTCACGACAGACACGATCTCCTGACCAAAGCCCGTGGACATTGTGGAAGACGACGAAGACAGCGATATGGAAGTAGAAAGACAAGGAATGCGTGCGTGCGCCTGCTGGCCACAAGTAGAGCTGCGTAGCACAGCCACCACGACATACGGACATGTGCAGCCAACCTGGACGTCGACAACGAGCCCTCCTTACAGTTTTCGTCGACATTCGCGCGAATGATCAGCGCGGTGCTCCTCGAGGAGTCCGCAGCGCCTCCTTGGTAAATTGCGTGACGCCTTACGTCAAGGGAAATGCATTCGCCTCGGCCAGACGAGCGTCTTGTCTGGTGCCATGAAAGAACTCGTCCCCGTATGCATTCCCCCCAGTCGTGCCCTTTACATCGCAGAGGTCCTGGAGATGATCCTCGACGAGCTCACCACCGACAGACCTACTCTCGCCCACCTCGCCTTCACTTGCAACGCCATCGCCGAGCCAGCGCTTGACCGTCTCTGGGCTCTCAATGACTCTCTCGAACCCTTCATCTCGCTGTTGCCGAGCGAGCTGACCCTCAATGTACGTGTCCAGCGTCTGAGCCTCGTCGTCCCCTGATGTCCCGCTCGTTTGAAGGAAGACTCTTTGTTCGAGTTTGACCGCCTCGCAGTCTCGAGCCTTCCTCCGGAGAAGTGGGCTACGTTCGACAAGTATGCTCGTCGGGCGAGGCGTCTGTATGCAAGAACCGTCACCATGAACCCTCACCGCGTGTACTCCTCCATTTACCAGCAGCTCACCAACATCCGTCCAAACGTCGAGCTCTTCCCAAACCTCGCCACCTTGGCATTCCACGCGAAGAGTGTTCCTAACACGCACCTCCGCATGTTTCCCTCCTCCCTTCGTTGTGTCACGTTGAGCTGGGCCAATATCGTCGCTCGAGAGATTGAAGTCATCCTCTGGAGTTCCGTCATGAACAGGCTGTTGCAGGACGCTCCTCTCGTTGAAAATATCCATTTCGAGGGGAGCCCAAAGGAGCCCATGCACACTCTTACTCCACTTCCTTTCGAACGTCTCCAAAAAATCACCATCAAACCCAGTCCCCTTGTCCCAAACGTCCTGCACAAGTATTGCCATGCGCTCTCTGCGTCCGCCATACGGGAGCTTGAACTACGTTTTGTGCGCTGGCCCGATCCGCGTCTCCAGCCGATATCCCCCGTCTTCCCTTCCCTGAAGAAATTGACTGTGGATGGCTCGCCATCCCGCACCATCGAGTACGTTCGACTGCTCTCGAGCCCCGCACTTCAGGAGTTGGTCATCGCTTCCCAAGGTGACCGTGGCGGCGAGCCCCTGAGTCAGTACGCGCAGCTCCTCGCGCTCCTCGCGGACAAGTATCGGGGCGTGTTCAGGACGCTCAAAATACAACACCCTTTGCTATGTCACGATCGAGCCGATCTCGAGCCGTTCCTCCACGCGGTGCGGGCGTTGGCCGACGCGGGGCCTGCCACGCTCCATTTGGATTTGATCGTCGGTTGGCAGGATCTCACGCGCGAGGTGCAGGAGATGATCGACCCTTCCAAGTGGGCGGGTCTGGGCCATTTCAGGATCTCGTCTCGTCGAGCGAGGGCGTCGTGGTCCTGGACTGCTGGTAATCTGTTGTTTGAATGAATTCGCGTGCGGGTTTAGTATCTTGCTTGTAATCAACAACGAATCTATCGTCTTGTAATGTGCGCCGCGAGACGCTTCGCATGTTTCACAGCGACTTGACACTCGAGTTGAACGTCTGTGTGTACTAGTCACAACTAGTTGAGGTAAATTAAATCACGAATTCGCATGAATTACAAGCCTGCGTCCCAATATCAATCCGGATGTGTCAGACTTCAATAACGTTCCTTGCTGGACTCATATCTCTGTGCGCCTTGATACAGTACGCGAGCGTAGTGCGCACTCCAGTTGGCCTGAGTGGAGTCAGGCACAAGGTAGTCAGGTGGCTGATGCGTCGACAAGAAAGTAGAGAGTGCTTACCTTGTTCAAGTACAGCGTTGGGTATAAAGGAGTTCAGCACACCAACTGGTACAAGTACATCGGCAAAGCTCTGGCGAATCGTCTGAATTCCGAGTTCGCGAAGACGACGAGGTTGTCGCCCTAGCAGATGGATTCCGTTGAAAGAGACAAAAACTGGGCCGCCGCTGACATGAGGTGTAGGTGGATCAGCCCACTTCGGAAGGACGAGATGCCAGTGGAAAAAAAGCAATCAGGAAGCAGTGGGCCTCGCCAAACAACACCAAGGATGGAGGCCGCAGAATAGTTGAATCCGACGATGTTCACGGATCCAGGATGGGTGCGATGAGCACAGTCTTGGTAGTGGGCGTAGGCCGCCGTCGATTCAGTCTTGACTGTGACCCCTGGGGGGCCGATCCAGACGTCTGGCGTCGCATTACCGATCCGTGGTGCCATTCGGGAGAAGGTACACGATGGCACGTGGTCGACATTGAGGAAAGGATGATATCGATGTCCTGCCCTCCGGCGTCCGCAAGAGAGGGGACTTGGGTTACACCTCGTACGTTGAGTTACTGAGGTGACGATGGACCTCCGCCGCCACGCAGTGTCGAGGAAAGATCATGACAGGATCCTCGTGAGCGTCGATGGTAACGTGGGTGGCGCTCGGCAGGACGACGGACAACTCGATGCCACTGTCTGCGCCTAACATTGAGCGTCCGCGTCAACAACCGATCAAAAATTTGCTAGGGAAGGGCGGGAGAGATGATATGGCTGCCACCCAGCGCCAACGAACGCATATAGGCCAACACCGCTTGCAATCGTGTTATTGGGATGTTCGCTGCAGCATGCCTGTCAATGCGCACCAGAACTGTAGGGAAGAAGGAACCTGCTAGATGAAGAGCTGGCAACAACATTGTGCGTGTTGACCTACATAGTGCCTCTAATGAAACTTCGTTCTTTGTAGTTCGGTATTTGGGAACAGGCCAGACTGAGTACATAAGCGAACACGAGATGACGACGCCCCTCTTGTTCCCTTCTCCTCCACCCCCGCCGTCCACCATGGCCGAACCCTCCTGGACGGACGACCTTTTGCTCAAGGTGTGTGTCGTGTCCGTCCTCGACAGAACCGCGTTGAAAGTCTCGTTCAGGTCCTCAATATCGTCGTGTATTGCGTCTTCCTCGGCTCGAACGTCTACACCATTGCAGCCCCTCGTGACATCTACTATTCCGCAAAAGAAACATACCTCACTCCTGCACCCTGGGCTTTCTTGATCTGGTGCGTCTCCCTGCCCCCTTTGCCGTGCAGCCTCTCATTCCTCGCACAGGTCGCTCATTCACCTCCTCCTCCTGGGCACCATCGTCTACCAGTTCACCGCAGCCGGAAAGAAGGTCGTCATCGATGGCATCTCGTGGCGGTTCGCCTTGCTCGGTGTTCTTAATGCAATCTACGTCAACCTCTGGGCGTCGCACCACTACATTGTGGCCTTTATTTTTGCCCTCTTTGTGAGCAGCGCTGTAACGGTGAGTCTCCTGCCAGCTCGCGCCCTTTCCCTCTTCCGTTCGTCCTTCGAGCGGAGGCGCAGTTTTCGATGACGTCATACCCTGCGGACATGATCTCCAGTCGCTGACCCTCTTCAAACTCTGGACAGCACATCTACTACATCGTCAAGAAGCAGCATGCGCCGTCGAACACGGGCGACGAAATCTTTGTGCACCTTCCTTTCTCGCTCTGGCACGGATGGACCACCGTTTTGGTAGTCCTGACTGCCTTTGAGGCTTTTGGCGCCAATGCGCTCACCGAGTCTGCTGGTGTATGGACCAAGGTCTTCGTGTTCCTGGCTCTGTAAGTCTCCTGCACGTCTGCAAGTAACCATCCGCAGTCCATTCATGGGGTGTGACAGCTTCTTCCTCGAGGGTACCGCCGGTGCTTATGCTTTCACCTCTGTCGAGGGTGACTTGCCCGCATCCATCGCTATCATGTGGTCCCTCTTTGCCATCTTTGCTCAGCAGAGTGATCCCTTCGTGCACTGGACGGCTCTCGCCTTCGCCATCTTGAGCGTGTTCTCCGTGCTCAAGGGTATCTGGGGTCTGTACAGGAAGTTCACGGCGGTCGGTGTAGTTCTTCTGGAAGACGAAGAGCGTGGTCCGTTGCTGAGCGGACAATGAGCATGCACGGCGGAGGCTGTTTCGGAGAGACAGTCTTGCGTGACCACAGTATCGCTTTCAATCCTTCACTCACCGCCTTTTTTTCTCCTTTCAAGTGTATTCTGTATTCAGCATCCACCGTGGACTGTATGACTGTTATTTCTTGTCCTTTTTTTTGCGCTGTAATTTATACGCCCAGAGTCGCCGTCTCACATTTAAATTGTCTCACCTTGAGATCTTTTGTTCGAGAGAGACTGATCACAGCCGTGAAGTTAGACAGGCCTCCTTGCTGTTTCCTTGCCAATAAGAACGTTCAAACGACCTCGTCGTCATCCACCGAGTTCAGCAGCCAGAACTTCCCTTTTGCACCCTGAAACCACTGCCGCCCATAGGTTCTCCAGAAGGACCCAAAGATCTTTCGTTCGACGAGTGCAACAGTTCCACGCCAGGTCGCAAAGTCTCCCCGCGAAACCCAAGGCAGAGATATCCGACAGCGCCCATGAACAGCGTCCAGAACTCGGACGGCAGCCCTGCCGATTGACGCGCGACCACCTTCCGTGTCCCGCGGTTGAAGCCGCTCTCCCCCCCCCCCCGGCGGGGGGCGCGCGGGGCGGGGGGGGGGGGGGCGCGCGGGG
>JBBPOI010000599.1:0-11522 GCA_038091355.1 Phylloboletellus chloephorus
GGCCCTCTCCCTCCCCACCCCTCTCCTCCCTCGTTCCTTTGTCCGTTCGTCCAACGTCATCACATCCCCCCCACCTCGCACATCCCCGTCGCAGCACCACCCCCTACTCCCACACCCGCCTCTCAGTATTCTAAACGCGCTTGGGTTGCAGATAAATACATCCAGGGATCCGACAATCTCTGGCGCAAAACCGACGTGTGGACATTGTACGGCTCGACGGTGGGTCGCATTCTGTCAGTTCGCCCTTTTTTTCAATCCCACTTCTCTTTCAACAGTGTTGTTCGGTCTCGACCGCGAGCCCTTCTGGTGTACAGTCTCAACCGAGCTCTTCACAATCATCCGTACCCACTTCCACCCCCACCACAGGCGAGTTCGACGCATCAACCCTTCCGGCGGGCTGGGAGGACGTAAACAGCCTCCCCTCCAGCGCAGAATCGACCATCATTCTTGCTCTAGCCATCGTCTTGGCCGGCTCTATCTGCATCTTCATGATCGCCTTTCTCATTTGGAGAAGGCGAAAAAAGAAGGCCAAGGATATCGAGCGCAAAGCTGGGCGCAACCTTTGGCCCGATGATGACTCGGAAGACAACGTCCGGGAAAACGATGCTCGGGGGAAGATGCGAATATGGGCGAAAGCGAGCGCTCGATGGAGAGCTAATATCCGTCACTCGGCTCGCCGGCGGAGGAAAAAACCCGTCGTCTCTTCAACGGTCAATCGGCCCCCATCTCCGACCTTCACTGACGCACCACAAGTGTTCGTCGTCGTTCCGTCTTCTCTCTCTCGCCGGTGCTCGTTCGCGTCTGAGGAGCCCGATCTTTTCGGACCAGCAGCCCCCTTGTCTCTTAACAGTAACGTGACCGAACCACCTGCTGTCGTGCACAATCCCACTCTCCCCCCTCGATCCGCCTCCCCGCCTACCTACGGGTCGTCACTCGTGCCGAGAGTTTCCCATTTTCGTCTCCGCGCCGCTTCTGATTCGAATATTACAATTTCAATTGACAGTTCTCGTCCATACGAACACCGCAGCCAGCCTTCCGTTGTGGAGGATGAACCACTCCCCTATATACCGCTAAGCGATGGGCATGTTGCAACAGACGACAAAGCGCAGCTTGCCCACATCCGGGAGTTGGCAAGCTCCCCTCCAATTGTGGTCGATGCGGAAAGCGCAAGTACTACGCAGGCGGTTTCTGCACCGGAGTGGCACGAGGTGGAAGACGACTTGGAGGACCTGGGCATTGACTTGGGTGAAATGCCCATGTCGTTCCGCAACTTTGGCTTACCACCCCCTTTCCCCCCGCCCCCATCCCAACGCGACGTATCGTTTGGCTATCTGGATGGCCATCGTTTCCCTTTTGACGTCCAGGTTTCATGTCCTGTTCCTGGACCATCAGCCCCTTCGTTGGAAGCTTCCCCGAGCGCACCTCCCACCGGTGACCTTGATTTAGAGCCCTCTGCGCCTTGCTTGGAAGGTGAAATTGATGTATTCCAGGATTGGGATGGTGCTTCATCTTCCGTCCCTGAGGTTCCGACATCAGCGCACTTGGACTGCACTCGTGCTGTAACAGAACCACCCATCTCCCCGGCCGTATCTCCCACATCTTGTGCTTCCCTAGCCTCCATACGGAGGTCGGATAGCTTGCTCCCCCGATACCATCCTTGAGGTGTTTATATCCAATATATTGATGGACTTCAGCATGCACGATGTACAAGTACCATATGATAACTATCGCTAATGTTAGTCTTTTTGCTACTCATCGCCACGTGACACTCTCGGCGATCTATGAGCCCTGTCGAGCAACGCCGACGGCTATGGGCAAGTCGCAAAAGAAACGGGCGATGCGCAGACATAACCCGATGAGGGTCCCAGACTCGCATCTGCCCAAAGGTCTCGCATCCGCCCAGTCTTCCTCGACAAGAAAAGAGGCTATTCTGCCCATCATTCAAAAGGTATGCATCTTGCGGTCGTGAATTCTTCATCTGATTCAGTGACGTGGCATAGATGGAGAGCCCTGACGGTTCTGAGCGCAAATGGGCTTGCGTCGCGGTTTCTAACCTCATACAAAATGACCCCTCCACTCGGAGGTTGCTGCAAGGCAAGAATGTGGTGGGAGCCTTGATCACACGACTCTCAGATAGTGAAGAGGAAGTGTGCATTGAGGCTGCTGGTGCTTTACGGTCTGTCAGATCAATCCTCTTCGGGCGGTCTTTCACCTGCCAAACTTCAGGAATCTTTGCGTCGATGGCGGGTACGACATTTGCGCAGAGATGTACAACAAAAATATCCTTGCCCCACTGAAGACGTTTGTGCCAAAGGTATGTGCGGGTCATCTTTCAGGATGTCCTCCTAATTGGTCCCCTCCCAAAGATATCCTCGATCCTCTCTCAGTTTCTTGAATCCCCAAACAAAGCCCCAGAGAATGCGAAAAAGGTCGTATACGAGTTTGCTGACAATGTGATCACCACTTTATGGTGCTTGTCGTGAGTGCTTTCACCACACCTGACAGTTTGTTCTTTGGCTAAGGATGATCAGAGAGACTTCGAATAAGGCTCTCAACGCCATCAATCAAATAAATCTCATTCCGTTTTTAATGTCCTTCTTGTCGTCCTGGGACAGGTTGCCTATATCCACTGTAGTCGCAGCAGGTACCTCCTCAGTTGCCTCTCCACTTACCCCTTGACAAAACCTCATGCAGCCCAAAGTCTATATGTTCTGACAGACGACAATCAGCAAGCAATAGATGAAGTCCGTTCGGGTCTTGCCTATAGTTCATGTCTCTTGGACATCGTGCGATGCGACGAACATAACCCGGAAGGAAAATCAAAGGATCTCTCCAAAGACCGTCTCGAGGATCTCAAAGTCCTGTGTTGCGGTGAGATCTTTCCTGTTTGAACATAGGGCATAATAACTCAAATTCGGGCGTCAGGGATCTTGAGCAATGTGTCACCACTGCCGCCACCTAGCGCTGCCTCCATTCTGCACGTTAATAATGACCTTCTGCTTCCAGTTCTGCGGCCTGTCATTTCTTCATTGTCTTTGGAGGTGACGGCACAACAAGTTCAGGAGCTTGTAACCCGACAGGTTAGCCACGTCGTGATACAAAGAACGATCCCTGAATGCTCCCCAAAGGCAAATGAATCAACGGCCATCGAAAATGTATCTCTAAATCGTACACCAAATTCCGATCACAAGTCACAGACAGAGCTAGATCTCGAGCAGCTAGAAAATCGACTGAGGACAGTCCAGCTTGCTCTTGAGATCTTGACAGGGGCATGTGCAACTCTGCCGGATCCAGTCTCGGGCATCCCGACCGATGAAACTGACGAAGAAGACTTTGAAGGTACGCGGGTCCCGATTGCCATTTCACAACTGAGTGACCTCTTCAGACGAGGATGTGGAGATGGGTGATGACATGACGGAGCGCATGCCGCTAGACCAAAGCATACCTACATGTGAAGATACGAAGCGATCATCTACAGCCCTCCTTCCTGAGCTAGTACGACCCCTTCTAACTCTGGTGCAACCAACTATCCTTTCTTTCTCGCCCCCATGCCATCCATCAATCCATCCTCCGACGACTTCTGCACTCAGTGCAATCCATGTGAGCGCTTTTGAATGTCTAAACAACATATTCCTTTCGCTCTCGACATGGCCGAATTCCGAGCTTGCTGCGGATGAAGATGCCGGACGTGATACTTGGGCCGAGACATGGGCAGCACTGTCCAAAGTTGGACTTGATGTTGCTCGAGGCCAAGAACGCAAGCAGGAAATCTGGGGAATTGCCGTTGGGGTGCTCTGGGGCATCGGGAACATTTGGAAAGGGAAATTAGTGAGACCACCTGTCCCACGAACGTGGGATATTCTCAAGCGTCACACAGGTTCCAATTGATCGGCAAGCTGAAATACTGATGACTATCTGTGACTCGAGCACGGACGTCCAGGTGCAGGTGAAGTGTATTGGTACGTTAGAATGCCTAGCGCAATACCCACATTCCATAGAGGCAAATGAAGTATGTTTCCGCTTGCATCAGCGTACACCAAAATGACCAATTCGCATCACCTTAGGTGATATCTACGTATCTCCTCTCGCTCATGCCGACCGCAGCCACGCCATCGACGAAAGGCACCGAGCCGCTCCTCCAGGCGGTCTCTGCTCTAATTGACATCTATTCAGATGAGAGACACCCGTATGACGTCAACTTTAGGAATGGCAGGTTTCTTGATCGCCTGGTGGAGAGTGTCGAAGGGGTGAAGAAGGCGGTGCGAGCGATTGACCGTCGAAAGGAACGAGATTTGAGGTTGAGAGGAGAAGAAGTACTGGACAACCTAGTAGCATTCATAGCGTACCGAAGGGCGCTGTGAGGAGGAGGATGGCGTGCGCCCTTTGACGTGTCCAGGTTTGCGGGCCAGTCCATTCAGGGGGTGGCTGTGTCCTGTATGGCAATACCATTCTAACCCTAACCCTGTCGCATTCGCAAGTACATCTATATCTATATTTTACAAACAAACAAACAAACAATCATTTCAGCCCCAAACTTGGTATCAGTCGTCGCGGACGACGTGCGTGCTCTAACGAAAGTGCAGTCAGCCTATTGCATTGTCAAAGAACCACCCACCTTGTTGCTGTCAAATGGATCCATACCCGCAGCTACTCGGCTGCCTGCAATCAGCGCACTCCAGTCGATCACGTCCCATCTGTTGGTACCCGCTATTTTCTGCTCTCGATGGATGGACCTCGCAGTGATCATACGTTGGTGAGCTATGTCTACTGCTGGCATCGGACAGTCGAGCTCCGTGGTGAGCCGACGTATGTGCCTGATCAAGGATGTCAGCGGCAGGCAATCTAGGAGAGAGAACCACCGCTGACTCTGAATCTTTGATTGCCCCATCAATAGCAAAGCCATTGGAGCCGTCGAAGCGATCGTTTACCATCCGTTCACCGTACGCGATAAAGCTAACGTTGTCCTCCTGAATCAATGTGATCAAGTTCGAAGAGAGTTCAATGCGTACCTAGGAGCAGGCATTATCTCTACAGCGGTCTATCAGATAAGCTAGCCCGACCCTCGACCGACATGCTTACCGTTGATGAGGCCGTACACAGTCCGGGCTCCGATCCCCGATTTTTCCCCGAGTGTGAGTGTCTCGGCAAGCAGTTCATTCGCACCCATGATCATGCCGTTACCAATCAGTTTGAGAGTAGGGGCTGAAGGACGAGTGAATACGGAAGCAACACTGAGGTGTCGTGACGAACAACCTTTCTCGATGTTGCCACCGAGGTCGATGACCTTCCTGCCCACACCGGGGACCGTGAGGTGTGCCACTTCTTTCATGGATCGGTAGTCACCGCTCATTGCAATCACGAGCTTCCCGGCATCCGCTGCGATGGGAGGCCCAAAGACCGGCGATGCCACGAATCTACAGTGTACAAAGCTGGAGATGAGTCTGTCAATGTCCCCTGGAAAAAGAAAAGATGTGATTGGCATCGGACGACCGGTACACTAACGGAATGCTTGCCAGCAAGTGCAGGGTAGATCTTTCACGCGTGAGGCCTCTGAAAACGGTGATCTGGGATACTCACCGTGCTGGTGTCGACAAAGATCTTTGCTTTGGAGGGTGGTGCCCCCTGGGAATGGGGAAAATGGATTACTGCTCCTTGTGTGTAAAGCGAAGAAGGCGAGACGCACGGAAAGCGCCTTTGCGAACTCGTTGTATGCGCTCTGCACAGCATCGTCGTGGGCAAGATTGGTGAAGATAACGTCACACTCGATAGCCAGCTGGGCTGGGCTGGAGGCGAGTTTGGCAACCGATGGGCCGAGCTCGTTGACGAGCTTCTGTGCCTTGGACAAGGTGCGGTTATACAGCAGGACGGGGGACTTGCGAGAGGCGGCGATGTTGCGTGCCATGTAGTAGCCCATCGCACCAAGGCCATACCATCCGATCTGGAGGGGATGGGGACTTGGGGTGGACGGGCGGGAGAAGGGGACTGCGTCGGACTTCATTGTGGATACGAGCTCGAGGTGGTGCTGCCCGCAGTCTTCCTGTGACCACGTGACTACCATGTACACACACGTGATCCGTCCCTCATACGATCGCGGCCGTCTGCCTGCAACCACCGCCATGCAGCAGCAGCCCTCCACCGAGCACAGCTGCACCCTGCTGCCCGGCCAGACAATCGCGGTGAACAAGTACATCGTCCAGGTGGAGAGGTATCTCAGCCAAGGTCTTCCCAGTCTCCCCTCCCGTCCCATCATCTGAGCTTTCCCCGCAGGTGGCTTCTCCTATGTCTATCTCGTGAGGACCACCACACCCGTGTATAATACGACGCATCATGTCCTCAAGTGCATCGCCGTTCCAAGTGAAGCAATGCTCTCCGAGGTCAAGAAGGAAGTCGATATCATGGTGCGCAACACGACTGCCAACCGCATGCTGTCGCTTCACTCCCTGATGTCAGAGGTTCTTGAAAGGGCATCCAAACATCGTGCACCTCATCGACGCCGCATGGCATAGGATGTCCAATGGCCAGTACGAAGTCTTTATCCTCATGGAGTTTTGTCCAGGTACCCGCTGTCCGCTTCTCCGTCCAGAGTCCTCATTTCAATGACTTCTTCTAGGCGGTGGTATCATCGATATGATGAACAGGCGTCTCAGGGAGCGTCTTACGGAAGCAGAGATTCTCCTAATCTTCGTCAACGTCCTTGAAGGCGTCGCAGCCATGCACAACCTACGGCCGGCTTTACTACACCGAGACCTCAAAGTCGAAAACATCCTTCAGTCTTCCAGTACTTCCTTCAAGTTGTGCGATTTCGGTTCGGCAACGCCAGTTGCGCCCAGGCCGCCATCTACAACACATGAGATGAGGGCACTTGAGGCAGATCTCAGTCGCCACACAACCCTGCAGTACAGGCCTCCCGAGATGATCGATCCATACTCACGCCGTCCTATCGATGAAAAATCGGATGTCTGGGCTTTGGGCGTGTTGCTCTATAAGCTCTGCTACTACACTACTCCCTTCGAGGAGCATGGTCCCTTGGCTATCTTGAACGTACAGTACCGCATTCCACCATATCCTGTGTATTCTCCACAGCTCAATGGCTTCATTGGTATGTCGGTCTGTTTACAAGTCTTGTCTTGACTCATCCTTCCGTGTAAAATAGTTTCCATGCTCCGTGAGCATGGCGCTCAGCGGCCATCCGTGTTTGAGCTCCTTGCTCAAGTTCATCGCATGCGCGGTACCAATTCACGCTTCACTTATAACATTGCACCACAGCATCCTCTCTCACCGCGAGCACTCCAGTCCCAATCTGCCACCCCTCTCGACAACTTGGTCTCGTACCGTCCATCGTCTTCGACCACCACGCAGCGACCATCACCAGCGAAAAATATTGGTATTCAAGCAAGAGAGAAAGTGCTAGAAGCCATGGCTCCGATGCGACGCGGACGTCCGCCTTCTTCTCAGCAACACGACCCAGTTGTGTCAGAGATATCGAGACCGCCGACGCCGCCAAAGTTGCCACTAGAGCCAACGAAGTCCGCAAAGCTGGATTTGTTGGACAATCACTTTGGTGTGGAAGAAGACAATGCATGGAAAGTCATGAAGAGCTGCGCCCCGAGCACTGAAGATATCAAAGCCCACACTTCTGGTAGTGCTGCGATGTTAGCGTGGCAGCCAAAGGATGCTACGCGGCGTGAATTGGATGCCACATGGAGTGTCGAATCACTTACCTCAAAGGTGAAAGATAACGACGTGCGCTCGCCTAGCACTGCTTTTGGGGACAACTTTGCGGAGAAACTATGGAACACACACGATGGTAACAAGGAAGGCTCTCGTATGAGTTCCGCTGTCTCAGCGGAGAAAGCCTCTCCGTCCAAGATCTCACCACCTCTAGAGGGCTCTCGGACCACGAAGCTAATCATTACAAAAGGAAAGGATGCATTTGAGGGTTTGGGTCTAGCAACATCCTCGCCCCCCGCTCCAACCCTTGGTGAAGCCCGCAAGCTGAGGACCGGGCTAGCTGCGGTAAATGCCTACAACCGTCCCGCTGCCGCACCTGGCCCCTCGTTGACAGCTACAAAGCTAAAGCGCACCGCTGCTAGTACTAGGCCAACACCGTCGCCTCGTCAACCTCTACCGCACACAAGCTCGTCATGGAGGACTACTCCTGCTCTTCAGCCTACGTCAAGTTCGATGTCCTCTGCTTCCCCAGTCTCACTCCAGGTTGGTTATTTCTCTGCAGAGATACGGTTCCCGTCATTAGAGGAGTTGGATGCAACCTTGGCCTACTCGCAGAAACCCACTCGTTATACCCCAGAACCAGACCCAACTCTTGGGAATGAAAACATCATTGATTTATCGGTCCCTTCAACCTCTTTTATACCTCTTCGCCCAATACCTCAATATTCGGTTGCAAGCTCTTCAATTGTACAAGGCAGTAATCGTTCCGAGCAAGTCACTGGGACTGTGATTCGTGATACGGAGGAGCTTTCGAGGATTTCAGCAGGCTTGGAGATTAGCGAAGGCATTTCTTCATCGAAGCGTGTCGGCGGTCGTCCACCGTCGCGGTTATCTTCATCAAAAATACACACGACCAATGCTTCCTCCAAATCTTTGCAGACCCAAGATCTGCTTGATTTGACAGGTGAGTCAAAGAGTGCTTTACAAGCACCTCAAAAGACTTGCGAACATATAGATTGGCTAACAGGAGATATCGACACTTTGATATCGCCAGCGAAGGACCCTGGAGTCCCCGATACGCATACTCCAGAGACACCGGTATTACGCGAGTTTACGCACAAGCGTTCTTCATTTATTCAAAAGAATAACGTCCATATACGATCGCCACAAGAAGCTATCACCAGCCAACAGTCACCTGAGCAAGTCATTCGGACATCGACACCGCCTTCCCCGAGCAAGAGAGACCCGCGGAGTTCACGATCCAAGGAGCGCAGGCAGGGTGTGAGCCCGGCGTCAAGCCACAAAACCCCTGTGCTCCCAGGCCGATCCCTCCCCGTCCAATCAGTACGCACCGCAAACGTCGTCCAGGACTCGTCCGCGGGGTCAACCAGTCGTCCTTCATTTGAGAGATCTTCCTCTTCAGATGACTGGAAGGCACAGCCAACGTTGGAGTCACCTCGAGAGGGAAAGATATCTTCGAGTGACGAAGAAAGCCCTGAGAATGCTGTCGGATCTGTGGTATCCAGATTTGTCGAGAAGCCATCCGGTCCAAGACGCAAGGGAAGGCAGAGCTCTGTGCACGACTTGGTTGACCTGTGGGGAGGTGGTGTGGTCCAGACAAGAGAGAGGCGGAAGGATCCGGTGCCGAGTGCATCCACTGATCCCACCCATGACTCTGTGATGAAACCACCTAGGAGCCGGTCTATCGCTATACTGTATGCCGTGAAGTCCAACACAACCTCACCGCAACACTTACAACCCGCAAATTCCGGAGCAATTGAGGTGTCACGATCTCCTAGCAGGTCACCGAATCGGCGGTCCCCAAACTCCCACATGAAACAGATGTCGACTGTGAACTCAACATCCGCTACCCCAGCCGCTGCTTCTCGAGGTCGCCCTCAATCGTTGCTCGTGTTCCCGATGTCGAAATCTACAACTGAGGGGAAGTTGGATACACCAACGACGCCTTCTGGTCTGTCTGTTCCCCAAGACGGCTCTCGTAAGGGCGGCCCTCGTCGGTTATCGATCACAGATATGGTCCAGAAATATGAGGCCATTGGCAAAACTGCAGTCTCTGGACCCCCTCCCCTCCCCAAATCAGCCGCGACTCCAGGAATAACCTCAACAGCCATAGGGCGCGCTTCACAACAACCCCTGCATTCATCTGTGGTGTCGAAATTTACCGCTTCCCGATTTACTCCCACATCCGACGACCCTTCTTCAGTTGTCGACACTGACAAGCGCCAGCCGGTGATAAACCCGAGGCCCAGTTTCAATGGGCCAGCGGACAAATCGGCGGACGCGTCGAGGAGTCAGAGTTCAGTTGCGGGCTTACCCACGAGTTCATCCAGTAAACTGCTGTCACCCGGTTCTTCGCCAGGAGGCATTGATGGCTTGCCTTCTGCTGCGGACCCTGTCGGAAAGGTTACCACGCCACCCGAGGAGGATCCGAGCCCTCCGTCTCCCGAAAAACCCTATCAGGGAGTCGGGAAACTCATTGATCAGTGGCAGAGGAAATCGAAAGAGGCCTCTCGTGGTCCAGCTCCGAGACGAGGGGGATTTGTCACGAAGCGAGCCGGTCTCGTTGGTGGAGGTGTCAGTCGAGACAATTGAACATTGTGAAGCAGTGTACCATGAGCTATTTTCCTCTTTCTACTACTATTTACAAGTGAGATAGATCCACAGACTATGTGCAGTGTGGTGATGTCCCCGGCTTCAATTCTGTTTAGAATCCGAGATTGATCTCGACCTGCAAGGAAAATATTTAGATCACCCACCCAAGGCTTGACATCCGAACAGGACACACCTCTGCAACGCAACATTGGATCTTCTCCGCAAAACTGACGACGAAAGACTGGAACTCATCGCGAACCTCCGATGGATTGCAACTCTTGCATTTTGAAGATGCTATGGCCTTCAGAGCATCGTTCACAAGGTTCCCGTCTTTGACTGTATCGCCGCAAGGCCTTCTCTGCAAAGCGTAGCCAGACTTCCACATATACTCGAGCCACCACTCGTGCACCGACACGACTCGTGGTCGGCCACTTCTATACCGCCGAGATGGTGGGTATAAGATTGTGGTGAATCCTACATCCTCAGCATCGCAGTCGAACAAGGATGCATTCTGAATCCACGTGTGATCCTGCGCCAGGGAAGATGCAGCTGTCCCGCATTCCTCCCTATACAGGAGGAGGCGACACAACATGCCAGCGTGAATGTTCTCGAGTTCTGGTACGTATTCACGAACCAACTCTGGTAGAGCCAGGGTGTGCTGGGCCGCCAAAAGCGCCGCCTCGCGAGACTCATACCGGCATGCAAGGGCATAGGTTCTCACAGGATCTCGTTTGAGTGAAGATGGATTGGTAAGCCCCTTCAGTGCCAGACCGCGAGGGCCCTCCATGTCGTATTTCGTTGTGGCCTCGATGACATTTCCAAGTTCGAGGGCATTCTTTGCCTCAAACTGTTTCCCTGTGCAGCTCGGTGGATGGCAAAGGGACAGGACGAGGTCGAGCGTGCGGGCGTCCTCATCCAGGTCAATTACTGGAAGTCCATCGTGGAGTAGGAGTATGTCGACGCTGTTCGAGGTGTCCGGCTGTGGCAGGGCGAACATGTCCCTGAAGAACGGAGACGAAATGGACAGAAAGATCTTCCAAGAGTGGAATATCTTTCCATCTGAGGACCGCAGGATAACATCAGCCTTGTCCTTCTGCATGACGGTGGAGCTGTGGGGTTGTGTGATTGCTTTAGGGGACGCCGAGTCGGTCAGGAGTCAAACTTGCGTGTCCGTGACATCACCGACCAATTCCTTCAACGATTTGCACTGTTTGCAACTATCGCAGCCGGGTCCCAAG
>JBBPOI010000600.1:0-11520 GCA_038091355.1 Phylloboletellus chloephorus
CTTCCTTTCTTTACCCCCGTATCTTTAGGGGAGTTGGCTTTATCGGCAAGCCATTATTATTATACTATTTGTAATAGATAAGTAGTAGACGACCTCTACTCTCTGTACATGTACTCTAGTATGGGGAAATTAGGGTTTGGTGGTTTAGGAAGACCCCAGACTCTAACATCAGTCTGTATCGAAGTCCTTCGACCCTCGGATGCTCCCCAAGCTCCTTGATTTCGCACCAAGGCTCCCCAAGCCTTTGATCTTCATACCTACGCTCGTCAAGCCTTCGCCCTTGATCTCTCCCAGTCGCTGTGCCCTAGCGGATGTTGGTCTCTTCGTGAATATCGCCCGTCTAGAGTCAGCCTTTCTGCGCCGAAGATAGTAGGAAACGCTTCGCATAACATCCGTTGATTGTATGTGAGTCTCCCTGGTGACCAGGGTCAGGTCCTAGCACAGTGGGTGACACCCCTAACAGTCTGTTGGGCCCTAGACATATGGGGACAAGGGTTTCTAGCACCTGACGCTAGCGGGCAAGCCACCCGTCTATCCGGCTGTACATGCGCTCGTCCGGCGCCCATAAATAAGGATAATGTTGCTGGCCCTGCATAGTGCACCAGTGGGGGTTCCCTGTCACCTTGACAGTGGCGTCTCAGATGATAGACGATAAGCAGCACCTGGCACTGTCCATTTCCGGTCTTCAGATATTCGCAGACGCCCGATGCTTTTAGGGCTGTGGGGACTTTGTCCCTAGTTTGGTTATTGAGTAGATAGTTAAGTACTTAGAGTACAAGAGCGTCATAGACATCATGTGGGTGTAGGTTTAGCGCATGAAGCTATTCCTTACACACATGTCAAACGTGTGTGAAATAGAAGCTTAAAATAGAAGCAGTGATTAAGGAGGCTATACGCCTCATGTATTTAATAAAGTGGAGATTAAAAACACGTGTTAGGTCACATGACATGCTTATGTAATAGTTAAATATTATGCCAGGTTGAGCGTTTAATCCTGGCCAAGTCCAATTCTTTTACTATAGGGATGTTTGTTCGTGTAGGAGAGGCAACGCCTTTATAACAGTCCCCTAATGTACAGCTCTGTTAGAGTCTGGGGTCTTCCTAAACCACCAAACCCTAATCCCCCCATACTAGAGTACATGTACAGAGAGTAGAGGTCGTCTACAACTTATCTATTACAAAATGGTATAATAACAAAGGCATGCCGATAATGCCTACTGCCATAAAAGTACAGGCGTAAAGAAAGGAAGACCGGAAAGGGACGGTGCCCGAGTTGTATTAGCATCTTACTCCAAGACGTCTGGCCAAGGTGACCAGCGACCCCCCCTAGTGCACTATGGGGGAACAGCAACTTTATCCTAATTTATGGCGCTGGATGGGCGCATGGATAGCGTGGAGCGGGTGCTAGTCCCATGTGCATCAGGTGCACATAACCTTCATCCCCTGTAAGCCTGGGGCCCGGCTATAAGGTTATTTAGAGGGGGACCACCCCTGGTCTGGCATAACCCTAGCCGACGGGGAGACTTACATGCAACCTAGTATGGCCTGATGAGCAGGTAACTCAGGGATTGCAAAGCTGAGGGACGAACCCCAGCCTCTACACTACTTATACATCTGAAGGGTGGCTATGTACCTGGCAACCCTGTACCCTACAGATAACAAGAATAGCCCATGACATCATGGACCAAGGTAAGGGCCTGGCCCTTTGACATGAGGCATTTCAGCCCCTTGCCAGCAGGCTCGGCAAAGAAGAAGGCATGTGGGCATATCAACGCACCACAGCCATAAGGTAAGAGTCCAGACCTAGGCTAAGGGTCTAAAGATAAGGGCCCAAACGTGGCTAGGCCACATCACATGACTAGTTATCACATGACCGTGTCACATGACTTCCAATCACATGACTTTGAAAATAGGAGAATGATCACGTGACCCCGAAAGTAATGAATGTGTAGGCTAAGGACTTGGGGCGGCGCACAGCAGCTCGCTCCCTAATCCAATTTAGCCAAACATCTACGTAGAAAAGGGTAGGGTAAGGGCGGCACTCGGCAGCACGCTCCTTAATTCGTAACAAGCTCGTCTTAAATACTGGACTACTCAATAGCTAGAGTAATCTTATAGATTAGTGATTTGCTGTGTCATTAGTATCTAGCTGCGTCACTGGTACTACTCAGCTAAACTCGGCTGAGAGTAGCTTGTTCATGTTTGGCCTAGTAGCCAAATGCTCGTGTTCCAACATTGACAAATGGGTAGATTTTCATTGAGGGAGGCAGTTTTAATTCTATTGTTTATTTTATTTTTTGGTCATTTGTATGGGATTCCTGCAGTATGAGATCCATTTGGATTGAAAATGGAGTTCAGTGCTCATTTAGTTCAACACATTGTTCCGAGGTTAGGTCTGACATCACCATTCATACATATCGAGTTCAAAACTTGGGAGAACTGCCTCGAACAACCTCTTTTTTTTTTTTTTTTGCATTCACACTCCAGCCGTGTAACCAAGCATGTTAAGAATAGCGTGCGACACGAATACTATTTGGACAACCTGTCAGACTGTCAGACGGCGCTAACGAGCCGTCGGAGCGGGGGCCGTGCGTCGTTTGGGCTTCCAGTGGTGCAAGCATCCGGGAATCAGGCATATATGTATATATATATCCATAAATTGCCGAAGGAGTGTGCGGGGGACTCGCCAACGTAAAACGTGACGCTACGAAGGCCAGCATAAGCGTTTCTGCGTGCCTTGCCACTCAGTGGCCGAAAAACCGCTGAGAAAACAAACGGCTCCAAAACCCTCTTGCACACTCGCAATCTCTTCTCATTGGCTCGTCATCGTGGGGTGCGTGTTAAGCGAAAGCGAAAAAAAAAAGGTGAGTTTACAGCACGGTTTTACACGACATAGCTTTCTCTTGTTGTTTTTTCCACCCGGAAAAACATTTTTGTAGACGCAGGTCGAGAATCGCACACCAGGGCCCCTACCCCTACCCCTTCCCCCTCTCGTGACAGCTCGTGTCCTCTTTTTTTTTTTTTTGGGTGGGCAATGAGCCGAGAATGGAAGAAGGGGCTAATGGCGGCCCAGCGCACGTGCGAAAAAAAAATGGAGTTTTTTTGAAAGCAGCTGCTATTTTTATGGCCGGCGAGTCAGGCGCGAACACAAACTTCGCTATCGGCACTGAAATGGGATGACGGCATGGGGTGAATAAATAAACACGCAGACGAGACGAGGTGAGATGAGTCATCGACCTCGTTTTTGCACGAGAACGCCGCCGCCGCCGCCGCCTCGTGTGATGACCCCCCACACGCGCGGATGCGGGCAAGTCCAGATTGAATCGTTTCTCGTTCTCTCTAAAAAAAAGTCGGTCTTCTCATTTCATTTCGCTGACAGGAGAGTAGTAGCACCATGTGGCGGCGCGACGATTGCGTCTACGGTAGACATGCATAACTATATACAAGGCAAGAGATATCCAATTCTTGATAGTACGAACGCGTGTATCGCACGCAGCTCGAGAGCCAGTGGGTGTTGTTGAGTGGAGGGAATGAAGAGATATGAAATGTTACAGTTACAGCTGGGAGTTCCGTGGGGGGTTGATGGCAAAAGTACACCGGTTAGGATTGATGAGAAATTCATTGCCCATGTGAGCGATCAGCGTGAAATTTGAGATAGAGCGAGAAAATGTGATTTCGAGCGACCGCGGGGAAAATCAGAACGCGGACAAGGAGGACAAGAAGGCGGACATGGACAAGTCCGTCCCAACGCAAGGTACCGACCTCTCAGAGCAATCGAAAGAAAACGGCTCTTTCGAGAAAACGGCGAAATCGGGGTGGTGCGCGAAAATAGGATGGTTGAATGAATTGTCATGGCCAAAAATGTTCAGGTTAGTTGGGTATTGTTGACCACACTGCTGAAGGTGGTTAGATGCCACAGAGAAAGAGTTTAGAGTGATGGGATCATCGGACTCCGGCGCACAATCGAAGACAGGCGAGGGAGACAGCGCTTGTGGTGTAGGGGGTGAGCTAGTGAACGGGGACGAGGCTGGCGTCCAATCACTGCCGTAAGCAGGATCGAAACACAGCGTGGGAGTCTGGACTCGGCCACACGTAGCAGGGTAGCTGTCGAGATGCGCACTCGTTGGCAATATTGAATCCCCGAATGCCGCATCGAAAACAAACGGGTCGAGATCCTGAACATGCCAGTCAGCATAGCGAGCTCAGTCGCGATGAAAGGTACTCACGAATGAAGGTTGGGTTCTGACAGAGAACGAATATTCGGGGGAAGGAACGAATAAATGTGTACCTGAAAGATCGGGACAACTGTGCGAGGCAACCAGCGGGGCTGGAGCTTTCGGCTCCTCAACAGGTCTTGAGGAAGGCCGGCTGCTCACGGAGGGTACGCGACGGGGAGGAGGCGAGGGCGATTTCTTGGACTGAAAGTCGATCGGTGCCGACGACGACCGGCGGTAAGAACCGGCAGTGATGGGCGTCTCGAACCTGGTGACGACCTCGGGGACATGCGTGCGATCAAACTCCTGGATAGCAGCATCGAGCTCTGATCCCTTCTTGCCCTCGACGAGCAGCTCTGCAATCTTCGCGCATCGTTTCATATCCTTTGGCTCTACCTCTCGAACCTTTCGTTTCTCGGTCCCGCCCTTGGCCTTGACATGGGACGGTCGAAAGGCGTACTGCGGCCACTTCTTCCTGTGCTCCTCCAGCGCTTTCTTTGCCTTGGCATGCCAAACCTGGCGTTCGTCGTCAGGCATGTTCTGCCACGTGAGACCGATGATCTTCGACAATGTGCTGTGATTGGTCTCTACTTCGGTAGAGACATGCTGGCTTTTGATGAAAGATGATCGGAACAGGATGAAGGCGTTAGGTGGGCGTGGGATATGGTCTTCGCCACGTTTTTTGCTGTGTGTAGGACGGCGCGCAGTGCCTTCGGAGCCGAGAGATGGGAACAAGACCGGTTCGAATGTGGCCTCGACGGCAGGGGGGGGATCATTGAAGGTCACGGGGGTAACATTGAGCGCAAAGGCAATGCTCTGACGCAATACGGGCTCAACTGGGACGGCCCAAGTTAGCTGACCGCCTACGAGAGATGTGCATGAGGGATCGATCCCACACACGAGGTGATAGGAAACAGTGGGACGAACCATCAGCAGCGTCACATTTCGATTGCCGCGATCTCTCAGCAGGCATTGTGAAAGAGGAAGGTATCGCGGTTAGGCGGGGGATGCAAAGAGCGTATCGGCGGGGGAAAACACGAGGGGGGATAGATTTATAGGGAATGATACACGTACACGGTAATTTCAGGGTCCTGATAAGATGTAAGGCGTCTGTCCAAGAACGGCATGCGTAGGCAATAGAAGCCTTGTAACCCGCAGGTGGACAAGGCTTCCATACTCCCCAGGCCGGGTAGTACTTGATCACTTGCCACCTGGCGTCCCTGTATAGTCCGGTGTGCCACCACTTTCCGACTTTTGCCTCCGCCACCGGAAATTTCTTCACTCGTCGGCTAACATCGTGTTGTAATATTTGGAAGACTTTTTGCTAAGCATGGAGGATTATCCGTTCTTCAGATTGCATCTCGCCGGTGACGAGAAAACACATATATTGGTGGTATGGCACAGAACGTACTTGATCGCCAGGCCAGACGCCGCCACACGAGTTCGAGTTCCTGGAGGACAAGGTTCCGACGGGACGCCAACCTTATGTTCCGTCGCTAACAGCTCATTACCGTTCTTGGAGCGTCTTATCCTCGCGGAAGGGTTTCAGGCTGCATCAATCGCGGACGTGGTTACTCTGGCCCGAGGCTCCAGGACCAAGAATACTGACTGCATCGAGCTCATCTCTATGTCTTCGCGGAGACCCGAGTCTTCAAATCTGGGGTGTACCTTAGTAGACACACATGCAGTGGTGGTATAAACGTAGTAACGTGGCGACCAGACCGACGTCGCTTCTGGAGACTGAGCGCTCACGGGTCGCGTGCAGCTGTTGACCGAACGCCGGCCACTCGCTCTCAAAATATGGGCATAATCTCGGCTCTTGCATCTGGGCGAGACTCACGGCGGCGTCGAGGGTATGTAACAACTCACCGGAGATGAAGATATGGATATGTCCGTGGTGTATCCAATGCCATGAACTAACCAAGTCCACCTGAGGCGGCAAGGGTGTCCCACATCGTGTACTCTTCCGGCTCCTTGGAATCGACATGGACATCCGAGATGTTAGTGACCTTGTAACTACGCAACGTGTTGTGCTCAACCGAGAACGGGACAACGTCGCTGGGAGATGAATTGGGCTGTCAGCGTGTGTGATGCTCTTCAACCGAAGCCTTCGCTGCGATGAAAGTCTCAAGTGAGGAAAAGCGAGTCCAGCGCTGGCTTCCCCGTTCAAGTCGATGGCGGCGAGTCACACGGTGCGGTTCCCTTCTTGGGCCCGCGCAGCCGACCTCCTTCGCAGACCCGAGATCGACTTTCGTCTGTGCAATCCACCACGCGGCCAGTGAATAATCGACGAGCTGACACTTCACCATGGGAAGTGCGTGGGACGCCTGGGATGAAATCCCCCCGCTAGTCGAGTCAAAGTCTGGCTCCCAGGCTGCAGGACACATCCCCCCTCCTCCTGGTGCAACCGTTCTGTCCCATGGACAAGCGCCTCCCACAGCACCCACGAATACCTCGCAGTACCCCTGGAGTACGCAGTTCCCCCAGTATGTTCAATTCAATGCATATCTCCGACCTATTGCTCATCCAGCTCATCTGATCGTCGTAGTCATCCCTTCCCCAGTCCGCAAGATCAGCACGTTGCATGGCCTCAGTACTACGACAGCCCAGCTTATCAACATCCATCTGCGCCTAGTCCATATATCCCGCGTCAGCCCCTGCACCCCCAAATGCAGCCGCACGATCCGTTCACTCATCATCGCAGAGCCCACAGCTTATCGAACGGCCCGTCCGGCCCTCGCACGGGATCGAACTCACATTCGCCATGGCCATCGCAGGGAAATCTGTCCCCTCTGGACCTCCCGGCCAGGATGCCAGACATCCACCCCTTCGCGCCTCACGCTCCCGACATGCACACGCCCACATCGACCCTATCGCACTCGACCGCCGCCAGCGCTCGCATCCCTCCAGGCATGTATCACGAACGCCCCCAGCAATGGAGACACGATTTCAAATTCAAGTCTGGCTTCGCTTCCATGTTCCGCAGCCGGTCCAACGTAGCACGGACTTTGGACGGTCAGTCCGCTCTCCCCCTCACGGAATACATTCCGTTCCTGTGTCCCTTCGTTCTCAAATAACGAACCCGCAGATTCCGTCGACAGCGCCAAGCTGGATCTCCATCCGTTTCTCTGCTACAGCAAGCACCGCCCCGTGACGGTGTATGATCTGCGCCGCGACCCCCTGACGCTCGTGTTCCGAGAGTTGGATCGACCGCCCCTCGCGAGCGACATGGATCGTTCCGTCACGCGCCCGCCAACCCAGTACATGCGGCTCTATCACCCCCGACTACCCTGGTATATCGATATCAGGGCAAACGGCGCCACATATATATCCCTCGCGGATTTCTTCCAGCAGCTCTTCGTCGCGCTCAACAGACAGATATCCAAATTCGACTTTTACAACAACCATCTGGACGACGAGGATCGGGAGATCCTCACGCACGCATACCTCGACCGCTGCCGCCATGAAAGCCAGAGGATGGAAGGCGTGAAACGTGTCGATTTCCTCCGGGGCAAGATCGAGTGGACAGGATTGACTCCAGGTAAGAACGGGATGTGGCGCTTGAAGACGGGTTAGGTGGCTTCGTTATGTTTACCCCCTCTTTCTATTTCTCTTTCTCTTGAATTATTTCGTCACCTATCTTTGCTTTCTGGCTTGTTTCCCTCTCATGTCACGTTTATGAATCACGATCTCCGGTTCTCATGTATACGATGTGAGACATGACTTGCTTACGAAGCCATTGTTCTCCGAGCTGCAAGTGTTTCACACCATACAAAATATGTGATTCCCATCCATCTTCCTCCTGGCTGCAAGCCTCACTCGGACACACAGTCTCTCCAGATACATAGGTAGTAGTGCTTCGCCCTCGTAGATTATTCTTTCTTCCCTTCGATCTCTCTCTGGACGTACACTTATCCACACATTCTGTGTTCCGCCTGAAAACTCCAGTGTTGCCCCCCATCCATGGTGGCATTTCACTTTTTTTTTGGAACATACCAAAGTGGATCTATATCCGTAATGGCCGTTGTCTCTCCCGATGATGCCACCACCTTATCTTTTTCCGACACTATGCTCATCACTCACAGCCACTCATGTTGAAGCAGGCTATCTACAAGAGGAATGCACACGGCTTACCTGGTATGACTTGTGCTGAGCAAAGTGGTGGTTAGAAGTCAAGAAGAACTCTATTGTGGCAAATTGTTATAAATGCCTCTACATTTCCTAGGCAGATAAAATCCCCCTCTAGTAAAAATCATAAAAGAGTTGGACTTGGTTGTGATTGAACACTCGACCACATATAATACTTATCTATTACATCAGCATATCATGTGACCTAACATGTGTTTTTATTCTCCACTTTATTAATCACATGAGGTGTAGCGACTTGCAATATCTAAGGCTAAACCCTTTAGACTTCAGCAAGGTGATACATTATGCTGAAATCCAATAACCCAAAATACTACTAACTACTCTATCCATAATGTGAATGTAGGTATGAAACATGAAAGTACGTATGCTGATATAACACCCTAAAGGCAATGGATGTACGAGATGAAGGATTGTAAATGGATGGTGCCAATCTCTGATTAACGTCTAATGATAGTGAAGCAACTCGAAGCAAAGACCCTTGATGAGAGGAGCGGATCCGCCGAGCAACAATCAAAACAACAAGAAGTGCAGAAAGTGAAATCTAGGAGCAAATCTATCCCCTGGCCTCTGTGATGAGGAAAGACCAAGAGAACTTGACTGAAGTTCTCTGGTGGCACCTTCAGCCTTATATACTATTCTACTGTATGTACATGTCTGGTTATTATTACTACAAAAGGACGCACAGCCCACAAGGCTGTAGAACATGTTAGAAACACAAAGCTTGAGCTGCTGTGCGCTCGCTTTTTGCCCCTGTCTTGTGGATAATATTTTATTCAGTCATATTTATGAAGTTGAGCTACTGAGTGTTATAAACGCGTTACTTCTCCTATACAGGCAAACGCCTCTACAGTAAAGAATTGGACTTTGTTACGAACACAGGGAACGAGCCGTGACTAAGCTCGTTCTTCCCTTTGTCTTGCAGGACTTTTTCTGTATTTTTAGATATTTTATATCTTGCATACGAGTGCAGTAGAATGTTCACTCGTTGTATTACTACTTAGCATTTCTCTTGGAGCCATGTGGGTATTCCCACGGTCACATGGTTCCCTTACTTTATTATTTAGTCTTTCGTCTAGGACATGTGATCAAGAATAGGTCACATGTTCCTCTCTTCAAAGTCACGTGATGTCACGTCACGTGATGTGACTCTATGTCACATTTGGGCTTACTAATATTCTTATTCATAGAACCCTTAGCCCAGGTTCTAGACCACGGACATCAGGCAAGCGCATGCTGATGCATGTGTAAGTCTAGGTGCCTCATGTGTAAGGCTAGATGCCTCATGCATGAGTCCGGCCCTTTATTTATATCCCCATGACATCACTATGATGTAATGTACTTCTATTAGGGTAGAGGGTTGGCAGACACAGCCACCCTAGGGATGTATTTAAGTAGGGACAGCTGTGGATTGAACCCCAGCTTTACAATTTGATGGTTTACCCCATTGATGCGTATGTGAGTCTCCCCGGTGACCAGGGTTAGGTCCTTTGCACAGTGGGTGACTCCCCTCTATCAGTTACCTGGGCCCCAGGGTTAAGGGGATGAAGGATCTGTCGCCTGAAGACAGCGAGACTAGCACTCGATCCACGCTATCCATGTGCTCGTCCGGCACCATAAATAAGGATAATGTTGCTGTTCCCACATAGAGCACTAGTGGGGGTTCCCAGTCACCTTGACTGTGGCGTCTCCGATTATAGACGTTAAAGCGAGTCTGGCACCGTCCATTTCCGGTCTTCTGCTCTTCTCAGACGCCCGATGCATTTAGGGCAGTGGGGACTTTGTCCCTGGTTTGGTTATCATTGTAGTACGGACACCGTAGTAGTATTTAGCACAAGAGCGTCGTGGTCATGGCATCACATGGGATTAGGTTTGGCATATGACACCATTCCTTACAGCTGCAGACTGGCAAGGAGACTAGTAAAGAAAGAAAGAGCAGTGGCTAACACCGAAGTGCTAACCAGGGCCCTGAATGCTACTAACTATCTAGTGTTCACACTCACACAACTAACTATGCCCAATGGACTTGCTGCCATAGCAAACAAGTGGATTAAGCTGGGGATCGACTATGATACATTGTCCTTTATATACCCCAGACTACTGTGCACGGACCAAGCTGTGCATGAGAAATAGAAGGTTCTAATTAGAACACATGTCAAATGTGTGTGAAATAGAAGCATAAATAGAAGCGGTAATTAAGGAGGCTGTTCGCCTCATGTTATTAATAAGGCAGAGATTAAAAACACATGTTAGGTCACATGACATGCTTATCTAATAGCTAAGTATTATGCCAGGTCAAGTGTTCGATCCTGGCCAAGTCCAGTCCTTTTACTATAGGGGCATTTGTTTGTATAGGACAGGCAATGCGTTGATAACAGTACACGCCTTCTTAATTACTGCTTCTATTATGCTTCTATTTCACACACATTTGACATGTGTTCTAATTAGAACCTTCTATTTCACACACATTTGACATGTGTTCTAATTAGAACCTTCTATTTCTCATGCACAGCTTGGTCCATGCACAGTAGTCTGGGGTATATAAAGGACAATGTATCATAGTTAATTCCCAGCTTAATCCACTTGTTTGCTATGGCAGCAACTCCATTAGATGTAGATAGTAGTGTGAGCGTGAACCTAGTAGCATGGTAGTAGCATTCATGGATCCTCTTAGTACTTTGGTATTAGGATCGTTCCTTTCCCTTTCTCCTCATCTCCTTGCCAGTCTGTATGGTACTGTAAACCATTGCCTATTATTGCTATCTTTAGGGTAGAGGGTTGGCAGGCACAGCCACCCGAGGGATGTATTTAAGTAGGGACAGCTGTTGTTAGAAACACAAAGCTTGAGCTGCTGTGTGCTCGCTTTTAGCCCCTGTCTTGGTGGTCAATATTTATTTTCATTATATTTATGAAGTTGAGCTGCTGAGCGCTCCTTCAGTAAAATACTCGTTTTCCAGTCACGTGACCATGGGAACATGCATGTGACCATGGGAATTATCCATCCCTTTACCCTTTCACCTCTTCATACCTTCACGATATCACATCTTTGTTACGGACGGTACATTTTATCATGATTTTTCCTTATTTTTCCGAATACTTTTATTCACTTGCACAATCTAGTGCTAGATTGTGCACCACTCAAATATTTTATTCACTTGCA
>JBBPOI010000601.1:0-11507 GCA_038091355.1 Phylloboletellus chloephorus
TGAGCGCCGTACGGATGGACTGCGGTGTGCTGGTTGAATGGATGGATTCTGCCATGGCTGGGGGGCATGACGGGCGCACCAGGCTATAAGCAGAGGGACTCCGCAGGGCTGACTAGAGCCGGTGACAATGCATTGGTCAACTGGCGTAAGAAATGCTCGCGTTATACCGCAAGTCGGATGTGTTTGCTTGCTTTGATATGGACTTTACAGAAATCTACAGGCAATCAGCAAACCTCGTCAGCTTCAGTCCCGGCGCCCATTTCATCCTGAACGCTGTCGAGGACGTCCTCATCGCACGTCGCACCGACACCCTCCAAATCACCCGCACATGGTCCATCAGTCCCTCCACCCGCACAGCGCCCGAGCCCGCTTCCACCGACCGTTCGATATCGCACGCCGGCTGGTCCTGCGACTCAGAGTATCTCTTTGCGGCCTCGGCAAAATGTGGCATCGTGCAGATCTTCAAGCTTAGAGACGAAAGTTGGAGCGCCCGAATCGAAACCGGCGCAGAGGGTCTCGTGAAAGCCGAGTGGGCTCCAGATGGTCGGAACATTCTCTGTTTTTCGGAATGGGGTGTAAGCGCACTTGCTCGCCATGCCATGCCTTGCCATCTCCACGTCCTCTGTACAGCTCCGCGTTACAATCTGGTCAATCGTAACCGGGACCGCCACGTACATTCAATTCCCTATCCATCCCGATCGTGGTATCTTTCCAACCTCCTCCTGTTCATTGATCCCATCCAAATTATCTCGTAGGCTACGCATTCCGCGCCGATGCTCGGTACTTCGTATTGGCCGAGCGGCACAGGTCCAAAGATACCATGGGCGTCTATGATGTATCTGACTCGTTCAAGCTCGTACGGGTGCGTTCGTATACATCCTCGTCTTTCGAGGCTCATGTGACGAAAGATGTGCATAGCATTTCCCGCTGCCCACGGCTAACCTGTCCTCCCTCGCACTGTCCCCTACAGGGAACTATGTTGCTGTATGGGAGGGCGTTTTGGAGGTGCGTCACTTGAAACTTGAGTGGATATTCGAGTTTCGAAGCCAGCACCCTGTGGTCTAGTACAAAATAAGCATTCTCTCACTCGCAGGGGATATACAAGGCACGTTTTGTCCAAGCCCTGATCCAGGTTTCGGAGTGCGCTCCGTGGCTTGGCATCCCAGCGGCATGTTTCTCGCGGTTGGTGGCTGGGATGACAAAGTTGGTGTGACATGGATCATCTTATGGGATGCTTGCTGCTTACGCCATCTAGGTCCACATCCTCGACAGTCTGACATGGTCGGCGACATGTACCCTTGAACTATCTGGCCGTATTACGAGCGGTGTTGTACGTTGAATTTGAGTGCGGTCTCTGCATATTATTAACCAACACGACAGACACTGTGGCGGGAGCCTGCCAATTGGTTGGAGTCGACGAAAGGCAGAGGGTTCCTTTCTTGTAAACATATCATTGCGCCGTTTAGCGATGACACTGAACGATGACCGGCTAGACGAGCGACTTGATGGCCCGCAAACTATAAGCTGGACCAAGGCAGACCTAAGCAAGCCGAACCCAAAATCGGGAGCAGTGCAACTGGAATGGAACAAGACAGGTACCCTCTTGCTCGTTCGATATGGTGATGAGACTTGTTCTTATGGCGGCCGAGTGCTGAATCTGAGAGTACAGATAATGTGCCTAATGTGGTGCACATCTGCGACTTCCCGACGCCGTCCGAGCCATTCGTTCCCCGTTTGCGGTGTGTGTTGCTGCATGTGAAGCCGGTGATGCACGCACGGTGGAACCCGATGCGTAAAGGCAGTCTGGTGATCTGTTGTGGCACTCAGAGTGTCTTTACCTGGAGCGACGAGTGGGTGGGAGAGGGGGGCGAAGAAGAGGACATGGCGGAGTGCATTGGTGTGCCTGCGAGCAGTAAGTGGACCGATTCTGGCAGTGAACAGACATGAACGGGATGGCTGCAGCGAAGTACGAGACAAGGGATGTGCGGTGGGCACCTGATGGCAAAGGGATGGTGTTGATGGACAAGGACACGTTCTGCTGTGCATTCGAGGTCGAGTAGTTGCTGTTTCGCATTCCGGGCCGATGGTCCGTATTACGCAAGCACGGGTGCTGACTAAGACGTCTGCGTATGTGTGCTGCTCTTTCTGGCGTTGTCGCCGCTGCGATGCTTTCTCGCTCTCTTCGTCTTGCACGCACTCTCGACCGTCCCTTCCTCTCCCTCTCCCTCTCCCTCTCCCTCTCCCCGAGGTCCTTTGCGTCCTTTTCTGCTCGCGAGCCCGCACCAAATCGCCCCGATGACAAGGGAAAGGCAAAGGCGGACGAGGACGGTGCAGGCACAGAGATGCCGAAAGGCCTCGATGGCTTCTTTCAACGCTATCAGCAGTCCCAGAGACAGCACTCGTCTTCCCGCCAGTCCCCTCCCGACGATGGCGAGCCCCATCGCTCCAAGCCCCCGCCCCCGGGCGGAAGCAATGGCAACAACTTTAACCCCAATCAACTGGCTTTGTTAGCCACATCCGCCGCCATCATCTACGCTTTGAGCGGCTCCTCCTCCTCATCTTCACGCGAGATCACCTGGCAGGAGTTCCGCACCGCATTCCTCGACAAAGCCCTCGTCGACAAGCTCATCGTCGTCAACCGACAGAAAGTCCGAATCAAGCTACACTCCAATGCAACCGGAACCATGTATTCTGCCGCCGTCGGCGGTGGTGACTACTATTTCTCGATAGGAAGCGTCGAAGCATTCGAGCGCAAGCTCGAAGAAGCTCAGAACGAACTTGGCATCCCGAGTCACGAACGGATACCGGTCGCCTATCACGATGAAATCTCCACCGTCAACACCCTTCTCAACTTTGCACCCACCATCCTCTTTGCTGGTCTCCTCTTCTACATGAGTCGGCGAGCCGGTGGTTCTGCTGGCGGTGGTCCAGGCGGCATCTTCAACATTGGAAAAAGTAGGGCAAGGTTGTTTAACAAGGATACCGACGTCAAAGTCAAGTTTACGGATGTCGCTGGTATGGACGAGGCGAAGGAGGAGATCATGGAGTTCGTCAAGTTCTTGAAGGATCCCGCCAAGTACGAGAAACTCGGTGCAAAGATTCCCCGTGGCGCCATCTTGTCAGGTCCTCCCGGAACCGGAAAGACGCTGCTTGCAAAAGCCACCGCTGGCGAGGCTAACGTTCCCTTCCTATCTGTTTCCGGATCGGAATTCGTTGAAATGTTCGTTGGTGTCGGGTCGTCCCGCGTTCGTGACCTCTTCGCCTCTGCCAAGAAAAATGCACCCTGCATCATTTTTGTTGATGAAATCGATGCCATCGGCAAATCTCGAGGCAAGGGTGGTAGCTTTGGTGGGAATGACGAGCGGGAGTCAACTCTCAATCAACTGTTAGTGGAGATGGACGGTTTTGGCACGCAAGAACATGTGGTTGTCCTTGCTGGTACCAATCGTCCTGACGTCCTCGACCCCGCGTTGATGCGTCCTGGTCGGTTCGACAGGCATATCGCTATCGACCGACCTGACGTGTCGGGACGGAAGGGTATCTTCATGGTGCACCTCAAACCCCTCCTTCTCGCACAAGAGCTCTCAGATATACCCGTTTTGGCCCACAAGCTTGCTGTTCTCACACCAGGCTTCTCCGGTGCTGATATTGCCAATGTCTGCAATGAGGCTGCCCTCCACGCAGCTCGTAAGGGCCATGAATTCGTTGCAGAATATGACTTCGAGAGTGCCATCGAACGAGTCATTGCTGGCTTAGAGCGGAAGAGCAGGGTGCTCAGCCCAGAGGAGAAGAGGACAGTCGCGTACCATGAAGCTGGTCATGCCGTCTGTGGCTGGTTTCTGGAACACGCAGACCCTCTGCTCAAAGTCAGTATTATTCCTCGTGGTGTTGGGGCTCTGGGTTATGCGCAGGTGAGTGTCTCGGGACAGTTACCTGCGTATTAGCTAATACCATTCTGATAGTATCTGCCTCCGGATCGTTACCTACTTTCTACGCCACAAATGATGGATCGAATATGCATGACACTTGGTGGACGCGTCTCTGAGGAAATCTTCTTTGGCCCGGAGAATATCACAACTGGTGCCCAAGACGACCTCCAGAAAATCACCCGCATGGCGTTTGAAGCATGTGCCAACTATGGCATGAACACGATCATCGGACCAGTCAGCTACGGAGGTCGCGAAGGTCAAAAAGAGAGCTGGACAAAGCCATTCAGCGAGAAGACGGGCGAGATGCTTGACGCCGAAGTCCGCAAGATGATTACGTACTTGATTATCTTTCAGTGTCAGTTTTCTGGATGGCTTACGATCTACGTCTAGATCTGCACATCTGAGAACAACCGAGCTCCTTACCCGTCACCGCGAAGATGTTGAGAAAGTCGCCAAGCTGCTGCTAGAGAAGGAGGTCATTACTCGGTATGCCCCCAGGTTGCAACTGCTGCAAGGTGTAGTGCTTATGTTTGGTTGTTTTGACAGGGAGGATATGATTGATATTCTGGGCAAACGTCCTTTCGTGGGCAAAGCCGATGAGATGGACAAATGGCTTGACCAGAACCGTGGAAGTGAGCGGAGCGCGCCTCCTCCACTCGAAGAAGCTGCGCGTGGTTCGTCGGAGCCAGCTCCGGCTCCTGTCGCTGCTTCGAGGTCAGTAGAAGACTACAAGTGGTAGAAATATGGTTGGGTACATTTTGGATGTCCACTCGCTGCTCTGAATTTTACTATTGCGTTGCACGCTGGTGATTCGACGCCGCAATCGACACTCGGAGATCCTGTCCTGAGCAGCAACGACGATAATAAGTCTCGGTGGACTTTGACGAGCCTATACCGGATTCGCGCATCATGCCCCTACGATGAACGACCGCGACCCGACATCAAGGCTCTGGTACTCACACCGCATTCGCTGGGTTTGGCCTTGGAACAGTCACTTTTCCTGTGATACCCACCAACTATCGCTCCAAGTATCCGTCAGTCCGAGGTCACTAAAACTATGACGCTGCGAGACAACACGACGCGCATTGCTGCAAGGTGAATATCCATCCCTGTTGGAGATCGCAGCTGCCAGGAGACCACCTCGGATGATGGATACGTTCGTCAGACCACGCACGCGCGACTTGAGATAGAAGCGCATTCACTCAATGCCCCTGCTATGGTCGCAGAAGTGAAGATCGAGCCCAGCTCTGACCGCCTGTACCGGCTATCGTGCGTTGTTAGTCCACGATCGCGGAAGACAAGTATAAAGCCCCTCTCCGCTACGCCAAGCTGAGACATAGACCAGGCAACTTCTGGTCCATGAGCTGTCACCACTTCTCTGGTGTCTACTCCGGGTTTGTATTTCGGTTCCGGACAAAGTTTCCATTATGTTTTTGTCCTTTTAATAGACGTCGGGGGATGCGCTGTCCAAAGTCTTGGTATCGTTTGTACAGAGTGGTCATGAGCGTTTGGAAAAGTAAACCGAGTTCCAGCGGGCGCTCGCTGCTTAGAAGGTTATAAATCGGGACGATAAGCTATAAAGGGAATGGGGAGCGTAGAGGGCCAGGTGCTGGTATCGTTGAGGATGCGCTACACAAATACTTTGCGATATGTGTCGATGCCAATGATGTCTTCGAATCCTCGAAGCGATTCCCGTAGCCAGTTCTTCACATCCTCTGTCTCCACCCCTGCTGTTCGTACAATATAGGCGTTCCCTTCATTTATAGGGCTCAGGGCCCATATCATGCGCGCCGGCGAGGTAGCCTTGAATATCGATATTGATTGATATAGCTTGACAAGATGTGCTGTGACTTGCTGCACAAGTGCTCCAGAGAAAATTAGGGTAGCGTAGCATGAGTAAGGCTTGAGCCTCTCTTCCAGCGTGCGGGATGACCCTGGACATTGAGCGTTTCCAGGGAATAGCTTGGCTTGAAAGGAGGGCTCCTCGAGGAGCATGATGTCCCGTGCTATACAGTGCCCATCAAGGAAGACCTCGTTGACACTGTGATACCGCGAAAAGGCCCACTCCTCACCGAGCGACTTGCGGCCAGATGTAACCCAGTCCAGCAGAACCAGGGAAGCGTCCCCGGAGAGGATGACCCTCTGGGTCTGGGAATATGATGCAGCACGGAAGCATGTCACTGGGTCTGGGAGGAGGAAGAGAGCGCTACCCGGTGCGACAGTGGCTTCTAGTACGTGGGTGGTGAGATGCGGGGCTGCGTGGGCTGGCTGTCTCAAGCGTGTCGATGGTCGATCTCCGAGACGGGTTTTGAACACTTTGGTAGAACCCTCGTGGATTGGAGGATGTCAACATGGGGCAGCTTGGGGAATGCGGTGGCCTACCTGCGATAGAAGAAGGAGCTTACAGGCTCCCTCCACATCGACATTGAGCCTGACCTGATCGCCGTTGACCAGACCACCGCCGTAGTTCAAAACATAGACGACCGCGACGGCGTCCTGAGCAAGCTTCGGAGAGAGAAGCTTGAGCGGATACGTCGCGGAGAGGTCGGTCAACACAGCGACTGAGCCGTGTGACGAACAAGCGATTCTGCCCTGTCCTGCATGGAGGCAGCTGCCCTCGGCCAACGGTGTGGACGATGTGGAAGCCATCGTCGCGTCAGACAGGTGGGCCAATTACTATCATTACTGTAATCCGAGTGGTGTTGAACATGTCCCATACACGTCGAGTAGGAAAGGTATTTCTTTGAAACGAGTGTCGACACAAGAAGCACGCAAGATAAAAGGCATGGAACAATAAAGTAACAGAATCTGCTTACAAAAAGGAGAGGCGGGACTCGGGACTCGACCATCGAGAACAGATCGAGTCCGATGTGCAAAAGCATCAACTGGCGGCAAATGGTGTGGATAGCCCCCAAGTGGTGAAGACGTGGGCTCCAGCGGATCAATACTTCCTGGTGGCAAGTGCACGGATGTCATACAGACATGATCGCTCTGGTTCGCCAAAGCGATCAGTCTGTCTTGATACTGACGAACGCCAACCCCGCATCTCGCAACGATGACGCTCCTCGGCGGCTCGACACACCTCGACGAAATCATCGGCGACATCATAAACGATGGATGCGCGTGACCCTCGATCACTCTCAGATTCCGAAGTAGTTCGAGCGCGACTGTGCGCAGGGCTCGGAGCGGTAACGACGGTAGCAGAGGCACAAAATCCGCTCGTCTCCAAGGTTGTGTTGCTAGCGCAACCTTGCTGCTGACTGGCCCGGATAGTACCGCCTTTGGCTTCCCATCCGTCGTCTTCCTCGTCGTCGGCGAGGTCCGCAAAAACATCCGGTTCCTCTTCGTCGGGGGGAAGTGTGGAGATCCAACACATCCGCGCTGGATCAAAGATCATGTTGCCTACTTTGCGTGCTCCAGAGGCAAAGGAGCCAACGGGAGAGCCAATGGAAGATCCAGTGAGATGCGTGATGAGAGCGGGACGGATCGACGTCCCGACGACTGCGTCGAAATCTCGGAGCACCTGATCATTGCCCTCCCAGCGGAGAGCGCAAGGATTCCATTTCATATCACCCACAACTTGAGAAAAGTCTGAGTTCACAGCAAGCCAGACGATGCTCCAAACGTACCCTTTGGCCCGCTAGGACCCCCAAGATGACGTATGAGTGTCGGTTTCCTTCGCGTGTGACCGAGCACAGGGGAGGATGCTTCCTTTTTCTTCCTAACAGGCAATTCCGCAGCCAAGGCCTTGGGGAATTCAATGCGCCCAGTGCGCCGTAGCGTACTTGTGGAAGGCGCGAGTGTAGCACCCAAAGAATCTATAGAGTATGTGATGAATTCCCGACTGTAAGGGCACATCAATGCATGTACTGACCAGCAGCTGGACTTGGTTCATCTATTCGTCCCTTTTTGCGCAACGTCCCTTTGTCCAAGGACTTTGAAAACGATGTGACACCGCCACGGCTCGTGGCCTTGGGCTGCACTCTAAATTTGACCTCCTTTTCCCTGTCAGTTGGGAGGTCCTCGAAACCGTCCAGCTCGGTGCCGTCCCCGTACGTCCTTTGGCGTTTGGGACGACGAAGAAGTTTAGGAGCTGATGATGATGGTATTGGCGGCGTCTGATTATGGGATGTGCGGTTACGTAAAGAGGTAACAGATGGGGGGCGGGGGGGAACCGGTGAAGTGGCACGATGTGTGGGTTGGGGGGCTGCCGTGGCAAAAGAATTGGCAGAGGAGGGGCCAGGGAACACGGAGGATAAGGCAGGCCTGGACTTCATTCGGAGAGAGGTAGGCATCGTTAGACGTAATGCTGCAGGATTCGACGAGGGGGTTGACGGGCGCGTGGGAGGCACGATAAATTCGAGCGCATGAATGCGGCTTGTTGAGCTTGTGTGCGACTTGGCACGCGACGCGGCGGTGGGGGTCTCGTACCGTGCCAACTTGGTGGATGGCCCCGCTGTAGGAGCTGTCCCAGAGCCTGACGCTTGGGAGGTGCTTGTTTCCATCAGCGAAGACAGTGAGGCTTTGCGAGTGAGTCCTTTGCGTTGAGTCGATGGCGGAATGGGCGGGTTGAGGCCTGAGTGAGACTTTTGTCCCCGGAGACTGCCAGGTTTAGGGGACAAAAAGGTGTTTGCGAGGGTTGGAGGGACGACTGAAAGGGCTTCCTTGTATGTCTGGACACGTGTGGGAGGTCGGGGAGGGGGGGATGAGGAAAGCTTGATGCGTTGGAGTTGACGAGCAGACGATATGGGAGGATTAACTGGTGATTTGGCGCGGTCCGCCCTCAGACGGGAGGGCGGTCGCGCGGGAAATGGGGCTCGAGCAGGGGCACTTTTACTGCGGGTTGCAAACTTGAGGGTCTGCTTTGCGCTGACAAGGCGACTGGGGCTGAAGTCGTCATCATCTTCGATGACGAGGCCCATTTCGAAGTCATCCTCGGGATCAGGGCTAGTGAGCTTTGCTCGCTGACCGGTGACCGGGGCCTTCTTCTTGGACTCGAGAAGCTTTTTTAGATGCTTGCCACTGTGGCCAGACTCGAAAAGACCGGAGGGAATGACGAGGCCCTCGAGTTCACTTTCGTCCTCATCGCACTCACTCTCCTCAGTGTCTGGGAGAGATAGGGACGAGGCAGAATTAGAGGACGAACCATCTGCGAAGCCGAGGGTGGAATAAGCGTCTGAGGACTGGGAAGAGGATGTCTGATCACGGTCGCCCCACTCGAGTGAATTCTTGGAGGATCGATGGCTGAGGGGTAGTGGGGCGAGCGAAAGCTGTGTCAGATCGGATGGAAGAGCGAAGGCAGACTCGAAATCCTCGTCGATAGGTGTGGGAGGGGGCCGGGCGACGGCTTTGAGGGTGGAAGCGAGTGCGGCGACTTTGATGGTGGACACGCCCTCGTCGTCTTCTTCATCCTCCTCTTCCTGACAAGTGAGGGGCGGGCGGATAGTGATCATGGCGCCAGAGCTGAGCCTGGAATACTCATTGCGGGCGGCGAGGCCAGAGACAACAGCCTTGGCCTTTGCGCCGCGGGTCGAGCAGAGGTCCATGTCCCGATCCCAGTCGAGCTCATCGTCGTCCTCGACGTCCAGGGGGCGAATGTGGTCGCCGTCGGGCAGCTCGAAGTCGGCGTCTGGCCATTCCTCGCGGGGGGCTGCGGGCGCTGGAATGGTCATCGCAGGTGGGCGGGCCCGCGCAGGGCAAGTGGAGGGGGAAATCGTGACGGTCACACCCCGTCACACAATGGTGTTTCAGTGTGCGCACAAACAATACACAACAGACAGTCCCGGTGGTCACTGTTCGTACTCGTCCAGTCCCCTCCGCACGCGAAGTCCCCTCTCAGCCATAATATCAGCGAATCCGGCCAGCTCGTCGGTCGTGAATGCCTCGCGCAGAGGACCAAATGCTAGTAGATAGAGCCCTGCTTTCCGTGTCAGTTCCGTCGGTCATGACAACCCTTCACTGTCCGAACCTTTGGCCAGAGGGCACTCCCCGACCGCCCTGTAAAGTAAACTCTTCGCTCTCTCTGTCTGACCAGTCCGGAGTTCAAACTCGAGAACGATGCGCCACATAATCGCACTGTTCCTCGTCCTTGCCAGTCTGTCAACGGTCATCCTTCTCAAGCCTCATCGTGCTTCACTCACCTGTCACTCTCCACTGCGCCTATCAATCCGTTCCTCGTCCGTTCGACCTCGACCTCCCACCGCCCCCTCTCCCACCCGGCAACCCACACCTCTGCAACCCTCCTTGAAACACCCTTCTCATTCCCACCCCAATTCGCCGCCCCTTCGCCCAACTGGCCTCTCACCCGCCCCCACACTCCATACCCTTTTTCAGCCTCCAAGAACATCCCAAGGATAATCGTGTTGCTGGGGTGCAGCCCGATCGCTACCTTGAGCCGATCCCGGAGTATTGCTGGTGGCGCAGGTGTGCGCAGGATAATTGCGTGGTTATATAGCATCACCAACGATGCCACCATCAAGCTCTCGCGCAGCGCATGCTCAACCCCGGCGAGCTGCGCGTCGATGACCATCAACATGGCGGGTAGCGACGACCCGGTCAGCAAATCCATGAGCGCTCGTAGCTTTATCCAAGCTTCGCGGTCCTTCCACAGTCCATGTGCAGCATTGATCATGTCTTCCAGGTTGCGCTTTGCACGAAGAGTCATCATTCCCCCTGTGCCATCGACGTTCCCTGAGCGCATGACTAGCCGAAGAGTCTCGCCTTGATCGCCGTTCAACCATTCCATTTCAGCCCAATCCCACCATAATTGCCCGATAAAAGCTTCGGTAGGTGAATGGCGTGTCGAAATGAGAACCGTTTGGTAGACCTTCCGTGCGTCTTCAATGCGTCCGCGCATGCGCTCGAGTCGTGCATGAGTTGCCCAGTGGGGAAGTGAGTCGGGAGTAGTCGACAAAAGCGATCGCGAAAGCTTCAAAGCGCTACGAATGACGGGTCAGTATATTTACCCGTTGCAGAAGCCATCACCAACCTCTTCACGTTGATCGAGGCCTCAAATGCCAAAGCATACACGTCCCATTGATAATCCTCTGCACTACACCTCAGCTGCTTGAAAATCCCCCTCACAAACTCTTCTTGTACACCCTGGATATCTTCCGCTGTCCACATCCTCCAACAGTTCTTCCCCAACCAATCCAGCGGTCCAAACGCGTCCCAGCTCCAATCCTTGACAGGTCCAAATGCTGATCCGTACTCCCTCTCCCTCCCAATCAGCGTACCGACATGAGAGTCAGCAAGTGGCTGTCGCGCCCTCCCTGGCTGCGGGAATATGGAAGAAAGGCGTGACGCAGTTGCCAAGTGCGCATGTGACCACCGATCATCCCATGTTCCATTCGCGAGTGTGTTGGCAAAACCCGGAATGTGGAGGCCCATGACGGAGAGCCATATGAAGCGAAAGGCATTCTTCGCTCTTTGAGTTGTCAGGGGTAGCAAAAGTGCTTTGATATCTGACAATAGTACGGTCGCGTAAGGGTCAGAGTCACCCGATTCGTAGCGTGCGGGGATGCGTGAGACGCCGTCTGCACGTGTCTCATCCTCATACCATCTAACAAACGGATCGGC
>JBBPOI010000602.1:0-11499 GCA_038091355.1 Phylloboletellus chloephorus
GGGGGGGGATGGGGGGGGAAAGGGAAAAAAGTCTTGAGAGAGATTGGGCGAGGGGGCGAGTTTATATGTCTGCGCGGAGGGTGGACCCTCAGCCCTGTATTCCAGCGTTCGATCTTTTGGCGCAATCGAGTTAATTGGAACAGACGGCGTATGCCATTTGCTATGGGCTAGCGTCAACGATACTCTTTACCGAATTCCAAAGTGTATCATTCCAAGCTCAGTGATAACCTGAGCCAGACACCGCACTGTTCGAGAACATCCAGGACCTGCTCTAGCGTAGTCAGACCTTACCTTTGACGACGACCTTGCCTGGGCGAAGCATCCATAATTTAAAGTGTCCTGCAAACAATCCAAATGTTCAGCTCCCTTGCTCATGATGCATAGATTTCACCTCAGAATGCATGGCTTTTTGCCTGCCCAACGATGCATTGTGAACATGGTACTGTGCCGTCCAGTCTGTCCGTGGTCTGTAGACTTTTCAGCAGCTACAGGATGCCAGACCGTCAACGATAATCTCGACGAAATCGCGAGCACCTGGCCGTTGCTGCACCAATGACATCCCACCTTCCACTTCAAATCCTTGGTTTTATTCTCATTCTCGAACGTTGTCCCTACAACTTCAATTGAATGCTCGGCTTCCGCTGAGAATCTGGCATTCCGTTGCGAATCATGGGCAACCATGAATGATACCATTGACGGCTTTCAACACAACCCCTCACTGACTTGGACTTATTTCCTGTCCTGAATTGAATCATCAGCGTTCTCGTCGGCAGGTTCGTGTCAGCACTGCGAATTTCTGCGCAACTGTGGATATCCCTTTGGTGCGGATGGGTGGTGTTATGATTCAGACTGTATTTTTGGTTTTCACTATATCACAGACCATTCCAGGACGTTCTATCGTCTTCTATTAATGACATCATTGCCTCGTTGTAGCCTCATCGTATCCGCATGTAGCATAGTATATAAGTAGCGTAGAAACATTGTGTAAATTCTTTAGTCTTGGAATATTCATTTCTATTTGGAATCATCGCGCTCACTTTCTTGAGTCGATCTCTAAGTGGTGTCTGACAGGTGGAAACCCAGAAGCGAACGTAGAATTGAGTCGTCGTCTACGCGTGTAGTAGCGAGGCGGCTCAGAACCCTTCCTCTGACCAGCCCACAACCGAAAGAAAGCCCGCCTCAGTCGCTTTCCTAGGTCAGCGCTAGCTCTCACCCGTTCGCTTTCGCCCGCGCACCACTCCCACTCTCAGTTATCACCCACAAGGTACGCCCAACTCCCTCTAATTTTTCCCGACGCTTCGCTTGAACTAGCTCCACGCCTACTCGCTCACACGTTTAACCGTTCGGCGCACAGGTAAGAGCAAGTTTCTCCGTGGAAGCCCTACGGGCTTTCCCAAAATCCCCTCGCTCCTATTCTCACCATTTCCATACTCTGTCCTGTGTATATGCACTACCAAGATTTTTCCACAGACAACCTGTATTGAGAAAGACCGACTGGTAAGCGACTCAGGGGCTGTCTCTGGGTATCCAAGTGAACAACATCATGTCGTGAGCCCCCAAGGCTTGGATGCCGTGACAACTTCATATTTATGTCTTGTCACAACTTGCTAACCAGTCTCTAACCCAGCTCCTCCTCGATTGAACCAGCCCCTGTTGTGTTTCTCGCGAATATGTCACATTTCACTCAAGTATGGTCAATTTCCCTGAAATGTACGCACCAGCGGGACTGATCGTTTGATGTAAAATATTCGAAAACTGACTGGGATTGAGTCTACTATACGGTAGCATTCCTCCCCATTGGCGAGACGGTTTATGTCTCCGGAGTTTGTGGATGTCTGGAGTTGCGATCACACTCTACGCGTTGGAGGAGGTCCCCCCTCCGGCTCAACGCCCTCATTTTATAACAAGCAACCTACGCGACGTACGCTCCAGTGGAGAGTGGGTCCAGTATAGAAGTTTGTCAGAGGTACGAGTCCAGCATGCGAGCACCACTGACTGATCCAACAAAGGCAGTGATGTCATCCATCTGGTGGTGCTCGAATCCTTGGGCGCAGCCAACAAGCTCTTGGACCAAAGTGGCGCCGTTTGCGCCTCCTATTGGGTAAGGACATGGTGATGCTCGAGGAACTGTAAGCCCTCACTGTGTCCAGGAATTGTGTGCTGAAGCCGAAAGCCTCACTTGGGACCATTACTTTGACCTAGTGGCGATGTCGTATGGAATGCACTTCTGGGCACGCCACCGCATCATTCAGCAAGAACTCCAGCCCATCACAAGACGTTTCTTGCGAACATGCTCTGAGCGCTGGATAACTGTCTCATCTGGAGAGGGTGGTTGCTTATTCCCACCTGTGTCTCGTCTGTATTGTGAAGGAGATCCTCCATTGGAAGTCCGTGGCGTCTCTTGGTAAATATCTTTCCACACATGTATGCGTGTCGGGACCCTTGATACATTCGTACGGGGTAGACTATTGACAAGCGGATCGAATGCGGTATGTCCATTCCAAAGAACGGGACGATCAGCCCCTAGTGGTACACGTTGCCCCATCGTGGATGGCCATGCGGTATTGTGGGCGTTCGAGTTCGAGAAGTCAAAGCACCTGCAAGCCCATGTAATCAAGACGCATGTCACCGAGACGACACCGTCAGGCCGTGATCTGTTGCCATACTGTACGGTCACCTGGTTTGCCTGTTTGTCTGTCGGGCCTTTTAGCATCCTGAGTCAGATATCGCAGGACGCAATAGCGTTCATCACCACTTTCGAGTTCGAGCGTTGATTCAAGGCAAAGTCTCCAACATCAACAATCTCCTTTGGATGATGCACACCTGGGCATACGAGAGAGATGGATCCCGGAGATCCGTCTACACTCGACGTGTATAAAAGCACCGCATTACTCGTGACACATCACGTCTGATGGTTTTTGTACTCGCGGTATGCTAGAACCGACAGTCATGTTCGGTATGGTCCTCCCCTCATTTGTCATGACGTTCGTGATTCCATACCGATTTCATCTCCCCGGGTCGCGGCCGTCCACGGCCAGCGGTGCCTTGCTACTGGAGGTTTTCGTCCACAAACCCAGACTGCCGGCTTCGGCTGTCTCAATCAGTTTGCATCATATGGGCACCACGTATAAAGACTAAGGTATATCCATCTTGCACCGCAACTTTCTGACAGACCATTCTTTCAGCATGTTCCAACTCGCCAAACCTCTTTTCGGCGCCTACCTCTTCTTCACCCTCTTTACCGGCGTGCGCGTCATGCCCGCTGTCGTAAGCCCATTTCTGCTACGAAATATGCTGGCACTGAGTCCCGAGTCCGCATTTGCATATGGTCAGGCTGCGGCGGATTGTCCTGTCACGTACACAGAGACGGATACGTACACGGGTTATGTGGAAGGACCGAGTACGACCTACCCGTACACCGAGACCATCACCCTCACTGAGGTGAACTTCCCCCTCACCACGTCGACTACCACGGGAACGTGGACATATGATGGGATCACAAGCACATATACGGACACATTCACGTACACCAACTTTGAGGGTCCCTGGCCGGGCTGTTGAGGGTCGAGGTGAGTGGTAGCTCCTGTCGGTCGATTGTGGATTCTGAGATGATCCTAGTTGTTCAACGGTTGCGAGGGGCCCTGTTCTTGCGATGTCGGTACCTATGTGCCCTTATGTCCGAGTTTGCGAAAGTCAATTTGCTTCTCCGTCTCGGCGGGTCAGAACTCATGTGTGGCGCGGTCTTCTCCGGTACCGCTTTATCCAATCAGTCTGCCAGTGTGCGCATCAAATCGCGTGGGACAATCAAGTTAGAATTTGCATCTGTGCACATCGCCTGACCACTGCGCAAGCAAGCGAAGAGCGACGACAATGCAAAACCCCCGCTGTTGGCCAGCTTGCGCAACACGCGGACACGGTCCCTGAAGGTACCGAAGTAGCGCGGATAGGGACGGTGGCACAAGGCACCACTCCGCCACATCGACCGCAGCAGCCGCATCAGCCGCTTTCAATGCTCGCTTCATCGCCATCCGAGAGCACGAGTGCAGTGTCGATCGCATGCTCCTCGAGTGCACCACACGAATCAATCATCGGATCAGTGACCTGCATTTTTATTAATTTATGTGATGGACCAGGTCAAGGCACGAGCCATGGCACTCGAGCGGAGTGCCATCTTCGAGTAATAAAATGATGATCACCGATCAACGAAAGATCGGGCAGACCGCAGCGCTGCACAGGGGCGATTGTACGCAGTCGCTGAATTCACGTGCGACATGGACAATGGTTAGCTGTTTCTCCATAGTGTATGAAAAAAAAAAAGCCCAATGACAAGTGCTAATCCACACCTCATCACTTCTCCTCTGCGTGTAACATAAGGCTCTGTTTACGATGCTTGCTAGGTAGGATGTTAAACTCAGCTATGATTGGCTATGATTGGCTATGAAGTTACTGTCTCAGCTGGCAACTCGGCTATGTGCCATTCTTTGCAACTCAGCTCAACCCTGCCAGACTCGGGTAAGTGGAGTCTGAAGTTCACTTCCCCTTGATGCCCTTGAACCTCCACCCGCATTACAATCTCCAATATCTGCACAATCCACTCCTTGGCTATTGAAGCAGGCTACACACAAGAGGAAAGCTATAAGCTTACCTAGTAAGACTTGCAGTCTTTGCTGAAGCTGGTGATGGAGTAGAGATGGACTTGTGGGTGGTCCAGACCAAGGCAGACTAGAGCAGACTTGAGCAGACTAGGAGAGGACAAGGACAGATGTCAAATAGGATATATGGAATGGTAGAGAAAATGTTAGAAACACAAAGCTTGTGTGGCAACACTAGAGTCTAAGAAAGACCCTGCGCCCTCACACTATACCTCGACAAGTAAAAACGACTAGGATCGAACCAAGCTGTTGTTATAAACGTGTTGCCTCTCCTATACGAACAAAACACCCCTATAGTAAAAGAGTTGGACTTGGCCAGGATCAAATGCTCGACCTGGCATAATACTTAGCTATTACATAAGCACACGTCACGTGACCTAACACATGTTTTTAATCTCCGCTTTATTAAATACATGAGGCATACAGCCTCCTTAATCACTGCTTCTATTTACGCTTCTATTTCCCACGCACAGCTTGGTCCTTGCGCACTAGTCTGGGGTATATAAAGGACCATGTATCATAGCTAAACCCCCAGCTTAATCCACTTGTTTGCTTCAGCAGCAGGTCCATTGGACATAGTTAGTACCTTGTGTGATTGTGTGATTGCCTAGCTAAGTAGTTACGCTTCAGAGGCCTGGGTTATCACTTCGGTGTAACCTCTGTCTGTTAGGAACACAGGACTCGACGTCCGCCCTCTGGCTTGCATAGACTATTTTCCCCTTATTTTATTTCCTTCTCCTTATTATTTTACAGACATTTCTCTACTTTACTTATTTTCATGGGTCATCGTGACAGACTAGGTCACATGATTCAACATGTGACGTTACATCACATGATGTCACACTTGTGATGTGATATATCACATGTCACACCCTGTCACGCAGTCATGCGTGACGTCACGTGATGTGACACTATGTCACATTTGGGCTTACTCATATTATATTACTAAAGAACCCTTAGCCCAGGTTCTAGACCATGGACTTGTGGCAACGGCATGTTGATGCATGCTTTAGCCTAGGCGCCTCATGTGTAAAGCTAGATGCCTCATGCATGGGTCCAGCCCTTTTATTTATATCCCCATGACATCACTATGATGTCATGTTATTATTGCTATCTTTAGGGTAGAGGGTTGGCAGGCACAGCCACCCTAGGGATGTATTTAAGTAGGGACAGCTGTGGGTTGAACCCCAGCTTTACAATTTGAGAGTTAACCCCCTAGACAGGTGGGAGGCCTCATTGTATATAAGTCTCCCTGGTGATCTAGGGATATGATCTATACGTTCATTATATGCCTGGACCCCAGGGCTAAGGGGATACGGATAGCTGGCGTCCACAAGGCCAGTAGAGGATGGTCCACGATGACCTTAAACTAATGATGATAGAGAGTGGCTGCTTAGAGTAGTGTATGGGTTGTCAGCCAGTCCTGGAAGGTGAGAGAAGCCTAGGAGGAGTACCTGGACTACGTATATACAAAGAGTAGTTACTTAAGCCTAGTACGGGGCTATAGCCATACCACAAGCTTTACAATTTGAGGATTAAACCCCTTGATGCATATGTGAGTCTCCCCGGTGACCAGGGTTAGGTCCTAGCACAGTGGATGACACCCCTAACAGTCTGTTGGGCTCCAGACGTATGGAGACAAGGGTTATGTGCACCTGATGCACACGGGACTAGCACCCGTCCAACGCTATTTGATGCGCCCGTCCAGCGCCACATAAATACGGATAATGTTGCTGGTCTCCCATAGAGCACTAGGGAGGGTTCCCTGTCACCTTGACAGTGGCGTCTCCGATTGTAGACGTTAAGCAGAGTCCAGCACCGTCTGTTTCCGGTCTTCGATTATTCTAAGACGCCCGATGTCTTTAGGGCTGTGGGAACTATGTCCCTAGTTTGGATTGATTAGTCATTAAGTACTTAGAAGTAGAAGAGCATCATAGACATCATGTGGGTTTAGGTTTAGCGCATGTAGCTATTCCTTACAACTATGTGGAGTTTAAGGAACTTCCAAAGGAAGAATGGGTAAGTGTTCATATGGCAAATTCAATCCTTGCTGGAAAAGGAACTGGTCGAGTATTAGTGTGTTGGCAGGACGGATCTCGAAAGAGTCACTTGCTTGAGCTGCATGATGTAATTTATCTTCCAGGCTCCTCAGTACAGCTAGTCTCTCTGGGGACTTTGCTTCGCCACAGTGCAAAGCTACATGGTGATGATCGTGCTATGATGGTCACCTATGGTGATAATCGTCTACTTGCTAGGTTTACCCCTGGCAAGTTTGGTCCCAACATGTATACTTGGAGGCCCTACCCCTATTTCAAAAGGGGAAGACACACATCATGTACAAGACCCTGTACTATGATATCCTCCATCACCGTTTTGGACATGCTTCCAAAGATGCTTTGCGATATGCGTGCAAGCATACTTCCAATTTTCCTGATGTCTAGATTCCTGAGGGGACCTCCATCTGTCCTGGCTGCGTTATGGGTAAACTCCCAAATCGCGCCTTCCCTCCTGTTGAGCGTCGTGCTACGCAACTATTCGAGCTTATACACTTGGATATTAAATCTTTCCCCATCCAGTCTTACCATAGACACCGATACATCATCACTTACGTCAATGATTACTCCTCCTTCTCATGTACTACCCCTTTGCACACAAAAGATGCTGCATTGGGGGCTACCAAACTCTTCTTTAAGATGGTCCAGATGCAATTCAACCGCCAAATCAAAGGATGGATGTCCGATGCAGGGGGAGAATATAAATCTGAAGCGTTCACTCGAATGCTCCAGGAGCATGGGGTGCACATATTCCAGAGTGCACCCCACACCCCTCAACAAAACGGTCGTGCTGAACATTTCATGCGCACCATTATGAACAAGGCAGAGAGTATGCGGCATGAAGCCTGCATCCCTGCTAGTTGGTGGGAATTCGCCATTGCTCATGGCACCCATTTGCATAACCGTACCCCCATACGACGCCTTGACTGGTGAACTCCTTATGAGTTGCTCCACAGGAAGATCCCTGATATCTCCCATCTTAAGGTTTTTGGCTGCAGTGCTTACATTCACATCCCTGATGACGTTCATACCAACAAAATGGCACCAAAATTGGAGCTTATGGTGTACTTGGGAGTGCCTGCAAGTAATGAGTCTAACTACTTGTTTATGCAATCCCCCAACAATGTCCTGTTCCATTCAGCGCATGCTCTCTTTGATGAGATGCACTTCCCGAAATGTTCGAGTCCACCTCGTCCTAGGCCTGTGCCACAACCATCTGATGCTAGGCCTGAGCTGCAATATGTGCTGCCTAAGCAATCAAAAGATGATGACAATCCTCGTCGACCTGAGGAGTTCCCTCCTCGTTGTGCACCCTCACCTTCTCCACTTTCTTCTCCACCTCGCATGACACCTCCACCGCAAACCCCATCGCCTTGCCCACTGCCTTCGCTGCCACATTGGCTGCAAAAACCTCGAGATCCACGCCGTGTTCCACCATCACCAGCTGTCCCATTACCAGAGCACCCCAGACGGGAGCAAAAAGTGCCTAACAGGCCTGGTAACATATATGGTGATAAGCATCCGGTTGAACAATTTAAAGATGCAGAGTGCACTTCGCGCTGGCATGACATAACAGGTAATCCTGGCCCCTCTCGGTCACAAATGCCTGGAAATCTCCCAGGCACACCTGACGCACCACCCGCCCCCTGCGATCCATCTCCAGCTCCTTTGGAAGCTGATGTTGTCAGGATATGCCGTGAAGGGGGAGCTGATCTGTTAGGAACACAGGACTCGACGTCTGCCCTCTGGCTTGCACAGACTATTTTCCTTTTATTTTATTACGCATTCCTTATTATTCTACAGACATTTCTTACCTTTACTTATTTTCTTGGGTCATCGTGACAGACTAGGTCACATGACTCAACATGTGACGTGACATCACATGATATCACAAGTGTGACATGACATGTCACATGTCACACCCTGTCACGCAGTCACACATGATGTGACACCCTTGTCATATTTGGGCTTATTCATATTCTATTACTAAGAACCCTTAGCCCAGGTTCTAGACCATGGACTTATGGTAACGGCATGTTGATGCATGCCTTAGCCTAGGCGCCTCATGTGTAAGGCTAGATGCCTCATGCATAGGCTAGACCTCTTATTTATATCTCCATGACATCACTATGATGTCATGTACTATATTTTTTATCTCTAGGGTAGAGGGTGGCTAGTACACTGCCACCCTGGAGATGTATATAAGTAGGGACAAGCTAGGGGTAGATTCCTTAGCTTTACAACTTGATGATTTAACCCATTGTTGTATGTGAGTCTCCCTGGTGACCAGGGTCAGGTCCTTGCACAGTGGGTGACTCCCCTAACAGTCCATCAGGCTCCAAACGTATGGAGACAAGGGTGATGGCCACCTGACAGTCATGAGACTAGCACTCGCTAAACGCTATTGATGCGCTCGTCCGGCGCTACAAATAAGGATAATGTTGCTGTTCGCCCATAGAGCACTAGGGCGGGGTCCATGTCACCTTGACATTGGCGTCTCCGATTATAGACGTTAAAGTGAGTCAGGCACCGTCCTTTTCCGGTCTTCTGTTATTCTCAGATGCCCGATGCTTTTGGGGCTGTGGGGACTTTGTCCCTAGTTTGGATATGTTAAGTACTAGTAGTACAAGAGCGTCATAGGCAACATGCAGGTTTAGGTTTAGCGCATGTAGCTATTCCTTACACAAACTGGAGGGCCTACGGCAAGGCTCGCAAAAAATTGCTGACTTCATCCAGGAGTTTCTCCTCCTCAAGCAAGAATTGGGCATTGAAGACCACCATGCCCAGAGTCTACTGAAAAGAGCAGTAGACTTTAAAATATATCAGTATCACACGCTGAACAATGACAAGCCGGACGACTGCACCCAGCTGGCTCGAGAATACATTGAGATATGGCGTGTGTTTGAAAAAATGACTTTCGAACGATCCTCAAACCAGGGGTGGTCCTGGAATCAACCGCAGCAAAATCCAGTGCCCTGGTTTACAGCGACCAGTACACAACCTGGGGCCGGCACCCCCATGGAAGTGGATAAGCCAATGTGTGCCCTGCCCCTGTTACAGATCCTTAGACCTGCGCCACAGGGACTCCACTAGCTAATCTACTGAGGTGCACTAAACTCCAATAGATATGTACAAAGGTGAGTGGTTTTACAGGTAACTGTCGAACTGGCAAGGAGTAAGGAGAAAGAAAGAGACAGAGGCTACACCGAAGTGATAGCCCAGGCCTCTAAAATGTAACTACTAACTAGATAGTCACACAATCACACGAAAAACTATGCCCAATGGACCTGCTGCCGAAGCAAACAAGTGGATTAAGCTGAGGATTAACTATAATACATGGTCCTTTATATACTCCAGACTACTGTGCATGGACCAAGCTGTGCATGGGAAATAGAAGGTACTAATTAGGATACGTGTCAAATGTGTGTGAAATAGAAGCATAAATAGAAGTGGTAATTAAGGAGGCTGTACGCGTCATGTATTTAATAAAGCGGAGATTAAAAACACGTGTTAGGACATGTGACATGCTTATGTAATAGCTAAGTATTATACCAGGTCGAGCGTTCAATCCTGGCCAAGTCCAATTCTTTTACTGTAGGGGCGTTTGCTTGTATAGGAGAAGTAACGCATTTATAACATTACCCCCTCCTCTAAGACTCAAATTCCAGTTGAGTACAGGACTCTCGGCCCTCTGTCATGTTTTCTAAGGGCTTAAATAATAGCGAGAACTCGAACATTGAAAGACCTCTTAGTTTCCTGGGAGCCAAAGGGTTTTGCGCTTGGAACTTTTTAATGATATCTGGCACATTACGAAGGTTCACTTCAGGTTCCCAGGTTCTATCGGTCTCATCCCATCCCTTCCAGTGGACTAAGTACTCGAGTTTCCCTTTTGAAAGTCTAGAGGTGACGCTGTAGTCCACCTCAAATTCCTCGTGTCCTTCCTGATTGACCTCTATTGGTCCCTGCTTTTTCTCCACCTGACCAGGTAATGGTTCCCGATAGGGTTTCACCCATGAGACGTTTACGGTAGGATGAATATGGCAATTTTTAGGTAACCGGAGGGTGACGGCATTAGGTAGGACCTTTGTGTCATATCCCGGACCCTCCAAGCGCAACTCCGAACCTCTACCTACAACTCCGGAACTCCTAGCACAACTCCGCTTCGAAGAGAAGCGAGCTCTGGTGTGTTCTCTATCAGAATGTAACTCCGGGTCTCCGGACCTCTAGGACTTTTATTTGATTTCTCCTCCCGATACTCTATTTCAAAATCGTTCATAGATTTCACATCCTCTGTCTCGGAGTCTAGTCCCCGACCCTCAACTGTCGGGATGAGACCCCGATCTTGTTCTCTGATTTCAAAAGCTGTGAGAAGGTATTCTGAATACTTGTCTCACTCGCTGACAGCTCCAGGTCTCAGAAACAAGGGTTCCCACTCTTGTGACGGGACTCCGGGTTTGTTTCACTCGTGATATTCCTCCGATCCTGCTTGTAATATTCCCTCTGTAATCTACTTACAATCCAGGTATTTAAAGTACGAGCCCGTCCCTGTTAAGGCTCTGAATGTCTGAGACTAGAAGTCGTGATGAAGAGGCGTTCCTAAACCAAACAACCAAACAACAAAAGGAAGGAAGGAGGGAATGACGTAGGATAGGAGATACGTTGTGGACAACTTGGGGCTCGCAGAGGGACTTGTGAAGTGACTTAGGGTACACTTGGACGGTGTCGTAAGTTGGGTTTGCGTTACCAACCACTACTAGTCTTCGTTATACTTGCTATGTTCAGTGGACGTGTTC
>JBBPOI010000603.1:0-11496 GCA_038091355.1 Phylloboletellus chloephorus
AGAGGAGTGAGGATGATCACGCCCTTTCCGGATCGGCCAGCGCGCGCCGTACGCCCAAGGCGGTGGATATATTGCTCGCTGGATGAGGGAAGGCCAACTTGCACGACAAGCGTCACTCTGTCAGGAGCATCGTTCAGTCGTATGTATCCACCACGCACGCGGTGAACTCACCCGGGGAAGTCCATGCCGCGCGCAGTGACGTCGGACGTCACCAATATCCCACTTTTTGCCCTCTTGAAATCTTGAGCAACACCCAGGCGCCGGGCTTGGGTCATTCTACTATGAATCTCATAGACACGTGGCAACGTGCCAGAACCCGCGTCCTCGAGAAGTTTCGCAGTGGCAGAAGTGCCCCAAGCAGTCGTGCAAAACACCATGGACTTTGACCTGTTTCCATGTTCGGAGGCGTCATCCTGTAGGACGGCGAGAGTAGCTTTCAAGGTGTCGCTGATCGGAACCGTGACGCATGTCTGGTGGACTTTGTAGGAAAGATTAGACAAACTCGAAAAGCACAACGCAACGCAGTACCATGTTCGTGAGTGTTGACTTCATCCGCCGCCAAAGTGGATACAAACTTGTGGTCAGGGGTCAAGTAAAGCGAGGCTATCTGGATCCAAAGACAAGAACTCAATTCTCCATTAGTAGCCGAGGGAGAAACGCTTGACCTCTTTAACGTCCTTCCTCAATGTTGCCGAGTAAAGCATGCACTGTCTAGGGTTTTCGGCGCGGTCGGGGAGGTACTCGAATATCGAGCTCAAAGTCTCCTTGAATCCCACTTCCAATAGGCGGTCGGCCTCGTCCAGCACGATGGTCTGGATGGGACGCAACTGTTCAGCCAAGCCAGTCGACCCTAAAAGATCGAGGAGCCGACCAGGCGTTGCGACGAGAATGTCGCAACGCTGGGTAGCTAGCCTTTGCTTTTGTATGTGGATGCTTTTCAAGGGTTTTATGAGTGAAATGTATACTCGCAATCGAACGCAGGAGGGTACCTCGCACCACCAATGATAGCTTGCACACGGAAAGGATGATTTCTAACGAGGCCGACGGCTTCCTTTTGAATCTGAGGCGATGGGAGTAAATATTTGGAGGGGTGAACGGGAGTCTGGTACAAACCTGCATAGCTAGCTCTCGCGTGGGAGACAATACGAGGATGGAGACGGTGCCATTACGAGGAACAGGCTTTTTGGCCAGTTGCTCGATGGCGGGCAAAAGAAATGCCATCGTTTTGCCTACGATCGATATTTGTACCAACGGTGGAACAAGAGGCTGTATCACATACCGGTTCCAGTTTTTGCCTGGACGAGCAGATCTGCACCGGAGAGCCCAAGCTAGTGTGGGGTGATAAGCCGTTGCAACAGAGCTCGTCTGTCGGGAATGCACACCTCGAGTGTGGCCTCTGGATGGAAGGGCGGTCACGTCAGTTTACTGCGTCAGGGAAGCAGGCGCACCTTGGACGTCAGTCATGTACCTGGTGCGCTGTCAGCACAGCAACAGTTGTGGGCCGAACGGCGACGAATGAAGGTGCATACTCGTGTGGAATGGCCGTGGTGGACCTTTTGGATATGGGCGCGTCGGCGAACTTCATTGAGGAAAAGTGCGTGCGGTTGGTGGGTTCTGACAGACCTGGTGCAGGCTCGTCCGCGGATGCCCGGCTGGGCTTCAAGGCCATCGCGGCGCTGGGTGCGAGTGCCAGCGGAGTCGTGCGGAATGCCCTGGCGCGGGCATTGAGCACGACGGGCGACGGACGGGGCCAACGGACGAGCAGACGAGCGAGCATCTTGCACTTTGACGCGCACAGAAATTTTGATTTTGAGTCGCGCGTGCCACCGGGGACAAACAGGGGCATACACACGGGGGGGCGTGGGAATAAGTGCCGCCTCATTGTGCGTCGCGCTTGGCCCCGTTTCGCATCTTGCCAGCACTCTGCTCGCTCGCCCCCATCGTCCGTCGCATCCACCACCCCGCCCCCCGCATGTCCACAATGTCCACCGCAAGACTCCATGGCCATCCCTCGCTCCCCGCGCCCGTCGTACACGCTGGCTTCTCTGCGCACCAGTCAAAGTCCTATTTCTTGGCCGGCGTGCAGGACGCGTACTGGAGCGATGACGACGCAGTAAGTCATCCGCATACCTTCGCCCGTATCGCACGCAATCACCTCCCTGCCCGCCGATGATCCCAGGATGATGCCGACTGTCCCCTTTGTCTCGAGGAGATGGATATCTCAGACCTCAATTTCAAGCCGTGTGTCTGTGGTTACCAGGTATCTCTCATCGCGTCTCCTTGATGAATCCCTGCTGCAGCTCCTTCCCCAGATATGCCGCTTCTGCTGGCATCACATCAAGCAGAACCTCAACGGTCGCTGCCCCGCCTGTCGAAGGGAATACTCCGATGAAGCCGTCCATTTCAAGCCCATCGCAAAGGAGGAGTATGTTATTTCGTCTCGTCTCGTCCCTATGACCCGCTCATTGCCTTTCAGTCACAAGCGCCTCACACAGCAGAAGAAGCAACGCGAGCGCGAACGCAAAGAACTCGAGGCGTTAGGGCGCCGCCACCTCGCTAACGTCCGCGTAGTTCAGCGCAACGTCGTATATGTAGTAGGGATCGGTCCTCGATTTGCAAAGGAAGAGGTGCGCAAATCATTTAATGGTTGGGTCACAAATAACCGAATCCACTCAGCTTATCCCTACGTTGCGCTCCAACGACTACTTTGGCCAGTACGGCAAGATATCCAAGATCTTGCTTGTCAAGCGCACCCCATCAGGCGGTGGTACACCCGTTCTTGGCCTTTATATCACTTACCACCGCCGTGAGGATGCAGCTCGCTGTATCTCGACCGTCGATGGTTCCCCTTCCCCTGGCGGTGGTCGCGAGGTCATGCGAGCCAGTTATGGTACGACGAAATACTGCATGGCCTTCCTCCGCGGAGTTAGCTGCCCGGATCACACTTGCATGAACCTGCACGAATGGGGGGATGAAAAGGATTGTTTCACAAAGGAGGACCTGACAACTTTGTGGGTCGCATTCTTCGTTTCGCCACACTTGCTATTTACCTGCTCTTTTTAGGAAGCACACAATCAAAGACACAGAAAGTATCTCCCGGACCGCCAAGGAAGCCGATGGTAAGCCGATTGATCAAATGCACGCGCGGTCTCATATGGTTCGCAGGAAAATTGCCACGTGCCGCGGCATGGGCTTGTAAGACATCAACGTCGACTCTCACTCCTACGCCCACTTCCATTCTAGTCACTCAACGGCCAGTTAGACGGGGTGGCCAGCGTCAGTCTCGCAATGTCAATGCTGCTGTGGACATGAAGCCATCGACTCGCCCGCATCACGATTGGAAGGGTGGATCGATCACAGGGAGCACGAAAACGCCTTCCGTCACGTCTTCGTCGCGCCCTCCCACTCCAGCTGCTGCTACGTTACCTCAGCGACCTGCCACCCCCCCAGAAGTCAAATCCTTGCGTATCAAGGTGACTGGTGTCCCACAACCATCCAACTCTCCCGCCCCATCTCTGGCGGTGGATTCCGACGCTGGGTCAGGTTCCCAGGATGCTTCCCCAGTTCGTTCTAGATCATCTGAATCCGAGCAGTCCGCTCCATCTATTCCCCAGGGTATACCAAATGTATCTCATGGCCTCTCCGGACCTCCAGGCTTGCCCCCTCCTTCTCGCAAGATGGATCCTCTCACGCCCCCAGGCATTCAGCCCTCACAGTCCACTTATCAAATATCCACTGCTGCCCAGGCTCTTCTTGACGATGTAAAGTCTCGGCGTGAAAATGCACCTTCCATCTCAAGTGTCAGCATCTTTCCAGATTTCGATCGCACGCTTAGGATGGTATCAGGAGAGGACACCGAATTTGGCGGATTCAGTTTCAACTTGGACCCCAACCTCGCTGGAGAAGATCTTAACACCCATATTGCTCTTCCCGACCTGGAGGCAGAAGCCAACACGCCCTTGCCAGGCGGGTTTATGGATGTGTTCCCTGCCCTTCGTCCCACACAGCCCCCAGCACAAATGCACCAGCGAGCGTTCATAGATCCACCTGGGTTTACATACCCACAAAATCCCAATCGGTCGATTTACGATCCTCTTTCCCTTCGCAGTACACCCGTCGAACGCCAGCCAGCGGGAGTATCCAGCTATGTTGGTTCCTTCGATCCATTTGGGGAGGTCAGTGAGGATCCAATGGCTGCATCTCAAGGAGTTTCGTCGACTTCCACTCCTTTCCTTGATGAGGAGAGGAAGATGTCAAGATTTGGGTTTGCGCGAGGTCGCCAGGGGTCGACCGCTGCGTCGTCCCCTGTCAACGCCGCCTCTCCGCTCAGCGCGAGTGATAGCCACCATTCGTTCTTCTCTGGCGAAGCAACATCGTCCGCCCAACCTCATTGGAATGTACCCACACATCTCGAGCATGGGTATGCGACTTCATCATCGCTTGTGCGGCATACGCCTGCGTCACAGCCGCAACCACATCAGCAGCAGCATATGCGCTTCCAACCCTTCGACCATAACATCGTTAGCGAGGCGCAGCTTCGAGAGTTTATCCAGTCCAGTCGCGAGCGAGCCAGCGTCATGCCCATTGGTCCTATTGGTAGGAGACTTCTCTTCGTATGAGGTGTCAAAGCAAACATTGACGACTCCTCTTTTGTACTGTTACCCTGTACAATTTTAATTGCTTTTCCCGCATTCTTGTTGGGACTGTGGCTTTTGTTTTCAATTTTCTTCCGCCCGCTAAGGTATAGATCAGCAACAGCATTATTTGTATGCACAGAACCAGCCGTTCAACGATCCGGCGATTATGTCTGCCCGATTTGCGTCACCCGTGCTCTCAGCAGCTGTTCCCGCGAATAATTCGAGCTACCCCTCAGCCCCCTCCGGTGTCGGCGCTATTCATGCGCCACCACACATGGCTGCTCGGCCGCCTCCTGGTTTGGGTTATTCCCATGGTCTTCTCGTCGATCACCCAAAAAACAACAATGGCGCTGAGCCGCAAGCGGATCCCTCAAAGATACATCTGCTCCCTCTCAACAGTGAGTGTTTTTCCTTCGTTTAGGGGAGGGAGTCCCAGGTCAGAGTACCGAGCGCCGTGCTTTCAGTGCGGAAATATTATCAACGGCCATGATTGTTAAATGAATGCGTCGCTATTGATCCCCTTCCCTCTTTACTCGTCGTCTCCTCATCCCACTCTCGTCATGCCGGCATGAATTCGTGAAGCTGCAGGATGACGACGCCGACCGTTCATGATCCATCCCGAATTTATACCCACATTTTATGGTTACTCTTCCCCGTCTCGCCCCGCTCCTGAACCCTCCCCCGCTTTTTGTCCTTGTTTTCTTGTGCCTGTTCTTGATCGTTTGGTATGATGATACTGACGACTCTTTTTTTGTTACGTTTTGTTTTCTTCATGCGTCCCCAGTCCCGACTTCTCTGCCGCCCTCCCCGTTGCCTACCCTATCATCCGCGGAGTTTCCAGCGCTCAGCATGGCGACAGACAACACCACGACCGCCGCGACCCCGTCAGACATGCGAACGTCAGCGACCGAGACATCGAAGGCTGATGACACCGGCAGGGAGCAAGCAAGGGTCGAGCGCAAGGCTGCCAAGAAGGCTGCTGCTGCCGAACGCGCGCTCGAGCGACAGAAGGCGGCACAAGACAAGGCCGCTGCGCGCGCTGCTGAGAAGGCACGTCTCGCTGAGGAGAAGGCGGCGGGGCAAGAAAGGTTAGCTGCGATCAAGGAGGCGAAGGAAAGGGCGGAGAAGGAAAAGGCTGAGCAAGAGAAGCTCGAGAAGGATCGGACCGCTCAGGAGAAGGCTGCGAGGGACAAGATCACGAAAGCACAGAAGGAGAAACGCGCAGAAGTTGAGAGGGAGGAAAGGGAGAAAGAGAAGGCCAAAGGGCAGGGTAAGGGAAGCCTCAAGGCTCCTGCAACCCTGAAAAAGGATGGGACTGAGAAGCCAACGCCTGTTCCTACCAAGGCGCCCGAGCAAGTGGTGCAGGCTCCAATCCGTTCCAAGCTGCCGAAGAAGAACAAGCCGGTTGCTCGACCCATCAGGATCCCGAAGGACAGCGAAGTCGCTGCCGACGAGATGTCGACCGCGCCATCTGTTGCCACTTCAGAGGCACCCGCGGTACCCGTTTGCACGTGCAACGAAGCGGCATCTCCGAGCCCCAGCGTGTCTAGGGCACAGTCCCTCGATCCAACATCTCCCGTTGAACGGACACTGCTCACGGACATCTTGGACGAACTGGACATGAGGCACCCCAGCATGGACCTTCCTAATCACCCCTTCTTTGACATGCAGAAGATCAATCCTGCTGCGAAGATGCCATTAGAGTACGGTCCTTTGGTGCATGCTCTATCGGCACTGTCGGTCGGGGGTGGCTCGTTCGCTACCAACATGCCTTCAGGTTCGATCGACAACGCAGTCTCTTCGTTCCAGCAACTGCTCGAGACGTTGACCCAGACGATTTCTGATCTCTTGCGTCTTCTTCCGCGCACGACATGGGATGACAGCTCGTCGTTCGATGGTGTCCTGAGGGACATGCTCAAGGGTGATGACTTTTTGGACGATGCGGGCGACGATGCGGGGGGTAAGGAGGACGAGGTCGCCGCGCTGACACTGGCTCTGGAACGGCGGGCTCGCTGGATGGAGGTCCAACTGTCCAAACTGGAGGAGCTTCATCGGGACATCAACACGGCGGCCGTGCGCGCCGTCCTGGTCTTCAATGACAGCGGGTGGGATCGCCATGCGTGCATGCCGCGCATCGGAAACACTCTGAAGAGGTTCGACAGCATCGGAGTGGTGGAGAGGGACGGCAATGTGAGGCTGATGACGGCGGACGAGCTTGAGAAGAAGCTTGCGGTTGCGAAGGAGGCGGCTGTTTTCGCTGAGACGGAGCTGAGGGAGGCGATGGAGCAGATGCAGGGGGTGCGACCGGTCGAGGTTGATGACATCTGACGCTGAGCGCCGTGATTGTGATTTACCAGCGCGCGCGCTTTTGGGAATGGGAGCAGGCCACTTGCTTGGGTTCGTTCGTTCGGAGTGTTCGTGAGGCGACGCGCGCAAGTGTTGTTTGAGAGCGATGTCATGGCCTGGCCAACGCGGCCACCTTACACTCAGACTCCTCGCGCTCCTCCTCCTTCTCCTCTGTCTCGCTGCGGGTCTCGTTCGGCGCATCACGCTCTCCCCGCCGTTGCCCCCGCCGCCACCCTCGATCCGCATACACGGCAGATGGCAGGCCGTCCGCGCGTCCCTCGGGCTCCCCAACCCGACGTCCCCCGCCCCCCTCCCGCACGACCGTCGCCCCGGCTACTCGGACAAGCGGGCGTCGCGCTTCGATCTGCGCAGGAAACGGCGAGCGGACGCGGACGCGGACGAGGCTGAGGCTGAGGCAGCCCGCCAGTTTCCCCCGTTGCATTTCGCCCCCGATGCCAAGGCGCGACCCGACGCGACGGACGGCGGCGGATTCAAGCGCTCGCGCTCGCCACGTCCACACTCATCTGCGTCCACATCCACATCCACATCAACATCATCATCCATAGCCTTCCGGCCTGTCCAGCGTGCGATGCGCCCGACTCCGAGCCTCGTCCGCCGTACCACCACGGGATCCATGCCTCCAAGTCCAAGGTCCTGAATACCCGTTCGAAAAAAATAAAATAAAAACCCGGATGCTACGTATGGGAAAATATGATTGTGTGCCGAAAAAAAAAAAAAAACGTTATATTTATTTATTTAAGCAAGCGTCCCTAGATCGTCGTCACTTCCACTCGTCCCATGATGGGGTGCAGGCATGTCCGTCGAGCGTGCCATCCTATCCCTCTTCCACACGACGAAGTCATCTAGCATAGTAGGCCAAGCCTGGCAGGAAAGAAAATAAAGCCTTCACGTTCACTGCATGTGGAACGGACGTACCCCGTCTGCTTCGTAGTTGCTGAGCGCCCCGTCGATCGTCTGACAGAATTCATGCACCTAAGGACTCTGATGAGAACCAGCCCGCGGTTGCATCGTCGATGCATATTCACCATGTTCCAAATGTCCTTGTTCGCGCCTTTATACGTCCCGCTTTCCTGTCGAGAGTTATTACAGTGACTTGTGCCATCGAGGGACACACGCTCACGTTCAAGAACTCGATCAATTCGGTAACGAGCAGGTGTCGCGGAGCCAGCAGTACCGTCCACAAAGCCATAGCTGTCTGTTCGTTCATCAGGACAGGCAAAACACGCCAACTCTGGAATTGGTCACCTCTATATCTAAATTCCTGCTTTGTCTGGAAGGAGGGTCAGCGCAGGCAGCGGGAGAGTAGGGAGCACTCACGGTGGCTTGGAAAGCGAGAAACTAAATTGATATAGTTCTGCAAAAGTAGCTTGGCGGTTAGACGCATACTGCCAATAGCGTGCTCTGTTGTAGGGCTCCTGGGAATGGGTTCCTTCCCGCTTCCTGACAGGAGGAACTGGTGTTATGGGATCCTTCTCGTGAATGACCAGATCATCCAACTCCTGCAAGGCCAGTGCCAAGACCGGCAACGACGAAATTCTTGTGTACATGGTTAGTTGAAGCTCGAAGTGACCAAGCTCACGGACATACCGTAGAGCCTCAGTTCCCTGGAGCCACTCTGAACGACTTAGTTTCGCCATCTCCTGGGCCTTGAACTGCCACGCTAAGATGAGTGGCTGGGCACCGTCCAGCGGTATGCCAGCCTCTGTGCATAACCTCTCTACGCCTCCTGGTCCTATCACGTCGGGGTCGTCATCATCTGCGAAGCTCCTGAAAAGCGCCTGCGCTCGTTGAAGAGTGTACTCCGCTCTGGCTGGTGTGATGGGCTGGTTGGCGGCGCTAGCGTCAAGCGCGCACTCTGATACACGCAAAAAGACTTACGGCAGCTTGTGTGGCCAAATCCAACTCGTTACTGGGTGCGAGTTGGTTAGAAACGCAGCACAACAAGGACGAGAGGCGCATGCGAAGAGGCAATCAGACCTGATCACCCCGGTTGACGTAGGTGGCCAAGGTGTGGCGGGAAAGCTGACTTACTTGCTCTGCGGAGGGCTCGTCGTGGAGTCAAGGGTTTCCTGCAAACGGCGGTCATGTATTTTTAGTCAACGGATCTGGACGACTTACGTCATCGATTCTATATAGGCGGTGGAGATTGGCAAGCTGTGCGCAGTCAAGACGGGGTGCAGACAACGTACGTTGAGACTTGCCCACGGGCTGCCTTCGTCTGGCGAGTTCTCCTTTTGCCCGTCGCTCTCGTCTTCTTCGGTGGCGGCTGTGTGTGGGATCATGGAGGGGTTTTGTGAGGCGCGCACGACAAGCGACTGACCTCGACGGAGTTACTGAATGCGCCGAGGTAAATTACTTTCACTACGCAGAAGACGCTAGCAACGCACGCTTTCTCCGCTCCGTTTTTTCCTCGGGCTGTTGCAGGCGGTCAGTCTTACACACGACACCGAAACACACATACTCGTTCTGGACGACTGTCTGGTAGCTCGTGTCGTCGAGCCCTCGGCGCCGGCGTCCGCCTCTGCACGTTTGCGCTGGGCCCGGGAAACCGAAAATGAGTGCGAGCCTGACACGGAGACACGACAAACCTTGGCTGGCATGGTTGGACGAGGTGTACCCTGAAAATGAGCCACCACCACCCCGTAAATTATCGAGTCGACGCGTCCCCTCCCGTCGCGTCACATAATGCACGTGATCCCGTGACACGATGCACGGCGTGACGTTGTTCGTTTGATCATCGACGGCCATGTTCAACGCAAACCCGACCATATATGCGTCGCGGAGGTCCTCCAGAAAGTCGCCGTTTGAAACCGGTCATTCTCTTTGGGTGGATGACGACCAGGACGCGACCGACAGCGCCGACGTCGAACCGATCGACCAGGACGAGATATTCGGTAATCTTCCCGGGGCTGGTCTAGCGAGCAGGCCTCACGTGTGTTTCTGCAGATCTCATCAGTTCCATTTCCGACCCAGAACATCCAAACAGCTTGGAGGAGCTCCGGGTGGTGTCCGCTGAGCAAATCGAGGTCGGAGAAAACCATATCGTTGTCGAGTTCACGCCGACGGTGCCGCACTGCGGCATGTCGACTCTGATCGGTATCAGGGAGCTTTCAGCATCTCACGTTCGTGGGCTCATCTCCGCTGTCCCTCAGGGTTGTGCATCCGGGTACGACTGTTGCGCAGTCTTCCGCCGAGGTTTAAGATCGATATCCGGGTAAAGCCTGGGTCGCATCAGAGCGAATTGGCAGGTGCGCTGCTGCCGCAAACATGCTCATTCAAAGCTTACACTCGTCTAGTGAACAAGCAGCTCAATGACAAGGAACGAGTTGCAGCCGCGCTCGAGAACCCCGCGCTTCTGGAAACTCTCGAAAAGTGTCTTGAGACTGTAGGGTAATCCGATGGAGTGTGACGGATCTGCGCTGTATCAACATCTCTGTATCATTTACATCTCTATCGTTAATTTACATTTATAATAGGTACGTCACATCATTGTCCGTGGTTCTAGGTTGACCATAGCAGCATGTGCTCAATAGCCTGGCATTCAAAGGAGTGGTTTTCAAGACTAAAGGAATATATACTGGCGAGCTGAAACTCCAGTGTGATGATGTCCTCCGAGCAGCAGAGGCCGCTAAATCAACTCGCGGCGTGACCCAGCGACACCCAGAGAGAAGCGGTGCATCGCGCCGAATGGGGAAAGAACGTAAGATACTTTCAAAATCGGTGGCGATTCGGGAGGGATTGAATACTCCCGCGGAGTACGGACGTGATTGTCATGACTATGCTGGAAGGTTAGATTGCAATGGTCATTTCTGTTGCCTCGTTGGAAAATTTCATGCTCACAAGGTCATGAGAATTGTGTTTGAGATACGTGGGCAGTTGGTTAGGTGTCATTTTGATTTTGTTGGAACACGACCACTTGGCCATTAGGCCAAACATGAACAAGCTACTCTCGGCCGAGTCATGCCGAGCAGTATCAATGATGCAGCTAGATACTTAGAGCCAGTTCGGTAACTCCAATATGCTGCTGCTATGTCGGCTATAATGTCGGCTAGTATCTGTTACAAGTCCTAAGACAAGCACCACAGGGACTATACTATCTAAGTCAGAGGGGGCACACTACACCCCTAGGACTTGTTACAAATGTGCAATGGTTCACAGTACCGTGCTGACTGGAAAAGAGACGAGTGCTTGTTACGAATATTCCCCCTATTCGTTCTTTTCATTGACATTTTATATTCTTTTTCGAGGTCACGTGACTTGGAGGTCACGTGACATACTATAGTATTTTACGGGTCACATGATTGAGTCACATGACTAGGTATGATGTCATTGGGCTTATCTTCGTGCCCTTAGCCCAGGCCTAGGCTTCGGCCTTATGGATGGCACATGGCAGCGCCTGATTGGTAGATTACTATAGGGTTCAGGGCATGGGTACAGGGTAGTAGATACGCACAGACCACCCCTGTACAGTATATAAGACCACAGGCTGGGC
>JBBPOI010000604.1:0-11495 GCA_038091355.1 Phylloboletellus chloephorus
CTGGGCGACGGGGGCTGGGGCGGGGGCGGGGGCGGGGGCGGTTCTTGTACGGCGGGGGACGGGGTGTGCGGTGAGCTCGAAGGGTCTCTTTGCGGGGACGGTGGCGGGGACGGTGGGCGGGACGGGAGTGGGTACGGGAGCGGGGACGGGAGCGGGGGACGGGTATGCGACGATGGGGAGGGGGGGAGGGTCGGATGGGTGGGAGAAGAGACAGAGAGGGGATCTGCAGTGCGAGGTGCGGGGACAGGGCAGCGCATGAAACAGGCCGAGGGAGGAGAACATCACCGGCATGGCCCGAAGCGAGTCCATCCACAAATGGAATGGCACCCCCCACGCGGGAATAGGGGTGTCATTCCATTTTTGATCGACGAGGGGCAGAGAGGGGTCACATGACATGACAGACTGGTCGTGCAATTTTTGATGAGATTACGGCCTGCCTTGTCTCTCGCAGGATGACCCAGAATGGCAGCCGCGGTCGATTCCCGTCGTTTGGGTATGCCAGTCGCCGTCCAAATCGCGTCCCTCTGCGGTCCGAGTATGTTTCACCCCGTCGTCCCCTCTTCGCTCACCCCAACTCTCCTCCAGTCCCCACATGCCCTCTCTCTCTCCCTTTTGGTCAGACCTCAGGTCCTCCAGATGGGTCGTCAATCCCGGTATGCATGCCCCCTCGTCCCTCCCTCTCCCTCACTCCCCCTCCAGCCTCCTCCTTCAAGCTCCTCCTCCTACCCGTCGTTCTTTACCTCAACTGGGAGCTCCTCGCCCCGCATGTCGCCAAGGGCCTCCAAAACCCTTTCTCTCCCCTCCTCTTCATCTCCCACCCCGTCCCCTCCTCCTCCGACGCCCCTGTCCGCTATAGAAAGGGCTATCTAGACCTCCTTTTCGTTCTATACCACATCGTCTTTTTCTCCTTTGTCCGCCAGGTCATCTCCATCAACCTCTGTCATCCTATAGCACGCTATTTCGGCTTGAAGCGCCTCTCAAAACTCTCCAGATTCGGTGAACAGGGCTATGCTTTCGTCTATTTTTCCGTCATGGGCGCTTGGGGTTACGTCTGTATCACCTATCTTCTTCTCTTCCTTTCATGACTCTCCCACACAGCGCATCATGTCTCAATTGCCGACGTACTGGTACCGCACAGAGCACTTCTGGCTAGGTCTCTTCCCCCCTTTTGCCTGAGCTGCCGTTTTCTCACTCGTCCGCTTCATAGATTACCCGCATTGGGACATGAAACCCGAGCTGAAACGATACTACCTCATGCATTCCGCATATTGGTGCCAACAGCTCGTTGTACTCCTCCTCCGTCTCGAGAAACCCCGAAAAGACTACTCCGAACTGGTTGCCCACCACTTTGTCACGCTCTGGCTCGTTGTGTGCGACCTCCTTCACTATACCCCCCATCTCCGCTAACTCGCCTTCACAGCTGGAGCTATCTGGTCAACTTGACCTTCATTGGAAATGCAGTATATATGAGTATGGATATTCCGGATGTCTTCCTTGCTGTGACTGTCTTTCTACTTCTTTTCCTCCCTTCGTCTCACTCTTCGTGATAGTTCTCCAAGATCCTCAACTACTTGCAACTTACCCGTGCAAAACTAATCGCTTTTACAGCATTCCTTTCCGCATGGACGTCAGTCGTTCCCTTGTCCGTCCATGTGTCCTTATTCATGAGCTGGACGCAGATATTTCCGCCACTATCTGAACATTGTGATTCTCTGGTCCGTGTGGTATGAATTCGACCTCATCCCGTGAGTACCATCGTCTCTACTTCGGGAGAGCCTCTAACTTCCAATAGTGAGGCTAATCGTGTATGGGCACCGGAGACGGGGGCATGGCTTGTTTGGTGGATGAAGTATCAAATCTTTATGCCCCTTCTACTCCTCCAGGTCCTCAATTTGGTCTGGTATTACTTTATCTGGCGCGTTGCCCTGAGGTTCGTGCGCCATGCTGTCGTGTTACATTGTCTTATGCGGCACTTCCAGGTCCCTGAAGCCCTCCACCATGACTGACGATAGATCGGACGACGAGGATGACGATGATGCTAATGGTGATGTGCGGCATGAAAAGAAGGAGTGAATACGGTTTTCTACAAGTGGACGCGCGATCTTCATGTTGATTAATCTGAAATACTAGTGTTTTTGTTCGTCGAGTTCCCTGAGTGGCGTATTCACGTGATCCCGTACTACCCCGAAGTTCAGTCCATCATTTGGTGAAGGCTTTCTCATTCGTGCTTGCCTGAGATACAGCTAGTTTAACACTAGACAGATTGACCCTTGTCTTCCCCTCATCTGAACATAATATCAAGAGAACGCTCTTCTGGCCGTGGGGTTCTCGTCTCCCACCGTGACAATGTCTGTCTTGCGACGTCTCCTCAGACACCCGCCAGTCCGGTCTTTGCAAAGGCAAAAGTACAGCACCCTCGCAGAAGTCTGTATCTGTGTTCCCACATTCCGTCCAGACTAAGCCCACCCCACACTCAGGACGTACGTTCCGACTCGACCTTTCGTATTCCAATAATCAACTTCTCTGCATTCCGTGCCACTGCCCCGCTCTCAGAGAAGCGTCGCGTTGCGGACGACATCGTGAATGGCTTCAAAGAGGTTGGGTTCGTGTACTTGAGTGGTCACGGTATTCCTGCAGACGTGATCGACAACGTGTACGAGAAGGTAGGGTCCTGGCGCGAAGAGTCTCCCGCCGGCGTGTGATTGACTGCGTTCTGCAGAGCGCAGCTTTCTTTCGTCTACCCCAACAAGTCAAGGTCAGAGCTCCAAACTCAACGTCCGCATGATACCAGTCACCTCTGAGAGGCGGATGCAGGACCAAGTCGCTTGGGAGGACCCTCGTGCCAACCGAGGTTATGTTAAAGTAGGCCGGGAACGCGTCACGCAGTCTTCCGATGCGGCCGAAATAGCAGCTCTGCGCGCCAACGCGCCAGACACCAAAGAGTCCATGGAGATCGGCCGCGACTGGGATCCCGTGTGGAAGAACAAATGGCCCAAGGAAAACGACGCCCCTGAATTCAAACAAACCATGCTTCAGTTCTTCCAGGCAAGTCACCGCCGGTTTCTGGAAAGGGGCTGTGCTTTACGATCTTGAAAGACATGCCATGAGTTGCACGTAGCCGTGATGCGCTCTATTGCGCTAGGACTGGATCTTCAGGAGTCCTTCTTCGACCGAAAGATCGACCAACAGTACCACAACCTGAGACTTCTCTCGTACCCTTCCATTCGTACCAGGCTGCTCTCCCAGGAAGGGCAAGCAAGAGCAGGAGCGCATTCAGGTATGTTCGTGACGCACTCTCGGTTTGAACTAGTGTGCTAACCTGGTGCTTGCGAGACTATGGGACCGTAACACTGCTATTCCAAGATTCTGTACGTCGACGCGGATTGGTTTAGCATGATGCTTTTCGATCCTAACGCGTTCGGTTTCCAGGTCGGGGGGTTGGAGGTTCAAAATCCACATACCCAACGATTTCAACCTGCGCTCCCTATTGTACGCTCTGACTCCGAAGCAGATGTTGAGCGCGCACTGATGATGGTGTAAAGCCAGGAACTATCGTCGTGAACGCCGGAGACCTGCTGACGCGTTGGAGTAATGACATACTCCGCTCTACCCTTCATCGGGTGGTAGCTCCACCAACCCAGAAAATTAGCGACACGGAAGGCATGACGCCCAGTCGCCAGTCGATCGCTTTTTTCTGCAACCCAAATTTCGACGCGGCGATCGAGTCCCTGCCAACATGCATAAGCGCCTCTAACCCAAGCAAATACAATTCCGTCACAACTGAAGAATACATTGTCGGGCGTCTGGCTGCCACTTATGACTGACAGAGATATCGTACGACGTGGAACACCAACATCATTTGGGAACATGCTGTCTCGGTAGAATCAACTGTTCAATATGTATATATCATGGAGAGGATACATCGTCCAACAAATTCGATAAGTAACAGGACTGATGATGCGTGCGCATAGCATAACATAGCAATGCATGGAAGTGGTCCAATAAATGGGTAATGCAATCTAGGGGGTCGACAATTCATCATTCCTTACTTCTGAACAAGCCCAACGTATGTTGTCCGCCGCACGCGACCGCAGAGGCCAGGAACTTCCCTTCTCTGCGAACGACCGGGGTGGGCGTCCTAGCTTCCTTCTCCTTGACGCCAAGTTCCCCTTGGGTCTCCGCACCCCAAGCATAAAGGAGTCCATCTCTTGAAATGGCCATGTTGTTGTGCGTTCCCACCGAGATGTGGACAATAGGATCCTCGCGATCGTCGAAGGGGACCTGCAAAGGCTCGACGACGAAATCCTTCTTGGGACGCGCCTTGTATTTTTCGTCCTCTTCCCTTTGGCCGAGTTGACCGCTGTCACACCGGCCACAGGCGTAAACCTTGCCGGCAGCCGTCAAGAATAGAGTGTGGTGCTCTCCACCGACAATCTGGATGACGACATCTCCTTCGAGGGCCTCCTTGGAGAGCGACTCGATCCTCTTCGGTGATTGAATTTCGTCAGAGGCGTCGGTTCCAGTTTGGCCCATCGCGTTCAGCCCCCATCCCCAAACGTCTCCAGATTCGTCGACAGCAAACGAACAATAGTTTCCCGCTCCGATGACGACTGCTCGATTCGACCGGGTACCAAGGGCGATTTTTTCGGGAACGGTGCCGTGGATTTTACGGCGATCGATAATTTTGCGACCGAGTTGGCCATGCTCGCCAGCGCCCCAAGCGTAGACGTTGCCATGGGTTGTTAGCACCAGCAAGTGGTTATTCCCGGCAACAACGGATACTGCCTTTTCAAAATCCCCAGGCTTGTGGGACAAATGGAGAATGGACACAGGCAAAAACTCGTGTCTGGCATCGCTCGAAAACCCGAGTGATCCCTCGTTAGCCTGTCATACCGTGGAGTTCGTTACTATTTTTATTGAATCAACTAGAAGAAAAACAATCACTCACTCGAAAAGACCCCCACACACGAAGTTCGCCTTCTGAGCTGATGGCTGCAGATACGCTATCTCCTGCGGCGATACGCACAGCACGGAAGTTCGCGCCCACTAAAGACTGTAGTGGATAAGGGTAGGACGTGATAGTATCGATGTCAATGAAGGAGCCTGGGTTGTTGGGGTCAGGGACATCCGTCGTGACACGGCCCAATGCGGCGTCGTCGTTCACCCCACATGACCAGACCTTGGCAGAATGCGTGAGCACACGATAATGTGCAAATCACGAACGACATACCGTGCCCTTCTCGTCAATGAAGAGGGTATGCAACCCTCCCGCTGCGACTGCCTCAAGGCCAGCGCCCTCGGAGCCAAACACGCCTTCTTTGATCTTTGCATCAACCCATGTGTTCCGCTTGGGGAAAGCGAACTCGTCCAGAAAGTCTGGGCCCATGCCAAATTGACCGAAGTTACCTGCACCCCAGACAAACAATTGATTGGCAGGTCTTGGGTGGGCGGGAGGAGTCGGGAGGGGGTTGAAATAGGGTTTCAGTTGCTGAGGCTCCTCGGTGACGGTGGGAAGGCCATTCACGGTGGGTTTTCTGGCCAGTCTCCTGCCAGACATTGTTTTCTTCAGTGTGGCCATTTTAGTGTCCTCTGTGTCCGACTGCGAGCCTCTCGACCGCGTACGCTTCCTGGGCGGCGACTCCTGGACGGGTGAGGATGCTCGCTTGGACGATCGAGTGCTGGTTCTGCCAACAGGTTTTGTGGCCTTGGCAAGTTCGGGTTTGGAGCTGCCATTGGTAGACGGGAGAGGCGCTGCTCGCGCAGGTGCTGTCCCTCCGGGGCCGAGAGATGAGGCTCTGGTGGATCTTCGGAGGGGAGGCTGGTTCGACATGATGGAAGAGAACAAGCAAGAGAGAGGGTTCAGCTTCGTGGCAGGGTGTTAGATACCACGTGATCATATCGCGACTATACTAGCATGACTTTGATCTCGCCTCGCCGTCTTCTCCACAGCAAGCTACATCCAAGGGAACGGTATGTTCCCCCTCACACCGCCCTGTAGCAAAGCCAACCTCGCGCACAGGTTCACCGTATGCAACCCGGCCACAGGCGAAGCGCTTTGCTCGTTCGTCTGCTTCTTTCCATATGCATCTCATCCGCTCACGCGAACAGTGTGGATGCTGCCACCGCTAATGATGTAGACACAGCTGTGACTCGCGCCCATGCTGCATATCATTCTGGCATATGGTCGAGAGCATCTCATCTAACCCGCTCTACTGTTCTCTCGCGCTTGGCTCAGCTGCTGGAGGAACACGTCCCAAACATGGCAAAGATAGAGACCCAGCAGACTGGAAGGGCTATCCGAGAGATGACTGCTCAGATCGGTCGTTTGCCAGAATGGCTGTGTGTCAATTCTTCTATGAGATGGGACAGCCGTCACTCACAACAAGCGGATGCAGACGCTATTATTCCGCGTTACTGAGAACACACCAGGGATTTGTGGCTCCAGCCCAAGGAAATTTGCTGAATTACGTGCACCGTGTACCGCTGGGCGTCGTCGCGCAAATAACCGTGAGCTCCCAATCAACTCAGCACGTCTCTGAGCATTTCATCAGAATGGAACCAGCCTTTCAATCACCCCTTGCTCATCGCCGTCAAGAAGATTGCCCCTGCGCTGGCTGCCGGGAACAGTGTCATCGTTAAACCGTCAGAGGTAACATACCCAATGTTCGAGCTTCGTCCCAAGTAATAGTTCATGCAATAGCTCGCACCAATTTCGTTGCTAGAATTCTCCAAACTGACTCGAGAGGCAGGAGGTCGGTAACCGGGAGTGTATTTCATCCGTATCTCAGCCGACTACGACACAGTGCCTGACGGTGTTTTCACCGTTCTTCCGGGCTACGGACCCACCACCGGGAAGCAACTGGCCTCCCATCCGCTCGTTCGAAAAGTTGATATAACTGTAAGTCTTTATGTGAAACCTTCATGTTTTGGAATAGCAACTTCATATAAAGGCTGGAACACAAACCGGGCGTGCATTAGGCGCCGCTGTGGGCGCCAACCTGGCCGCATTTACCGCCGAGTTGGGTGGTAAAGTGAGTCTTCGGGATGACCGAGTTGTGTTTCTAGCTGAACCCATGACCAGGCTCCAATTGTTGTGTTCGATGATGCAGACCTTGCGTCAGCAGTGAATGGAGTCGCTTTTGCATCATTTGTCGCCTCTGGACAGACGTGTGTTTCGGGAACCCGGATAATTGTTCAGGAAAAGGTGTATGATAATTTTATGCAAGCATTCCTTGACAAGGTCGAACGCATAAAACGGCGTATGGGAGACCGTAAGTCTCGTTTTTTGATTCTCCGTTGAGCAGACCCTGGATACCAGATGTTTTCAGCTGCAAATCCTCACTCCTCGATTGGATCTGTCATCTCTAGCGAGCATTTGGAGCGTATCGAAAGGATGGTTCAAAACCGCGAGAGTGGGGAAATCGTTGCCGGCGGAGGACGAATGACCGGGCAGTCGGCTCTCGATGGCTTCGACTTCTCCAAGGGCAGCTTCTATTCGCCAACAGTCATCACAGACGTGGACGTCAAGGATGAAATATGGCAAGAAGAAATATTTGGGCCCGTGATAGTTGTCAAGAAGTTTCATGTGAGTTGCAGTCATACCTTTTCGGGCTTCTAAATGACCGGTTGCAGGAAGAGGATGAAGGTGTGGCGCTCGCCAACGCGTGCAAGTATGGGTTAGGTGCAGGAATTTGGACCACTGATCTGTCGAGAGCACACCGTGTTGCGGATGCGATTGAAGCAGGTCTTGTGTGGGTGAATACGCATCATCGAAACGATCCCAGTTCTCCTTGGTACGCGCTCATGAAGTAACTCGTCCAGCTGAGTTGAACCTCCACTTCTCACAGGGGCGGCATGAAAGAAAGTGGAATTGGAAGGGAAAATGGTATCGAGGCATTCGAGGCATGTACGTACACCATATCAGAGAGTTGAACACACCTGACAGGAATCATAGACTCGCAGAGTAAGTCGATTATCATCAACACCGCGACGGCAAAGGAATCCCGCGTCACCGATGACTGGTTTACAGACGGCGGGGATGCCAAGCGGTATGGTTGACACCAGGTTTCAGACTGTAAATCCTTTTGTTGTTGGTCTCATGAATATTAAGCGCTAGGGCCAAGGAATACAGCTCATGTTACAAAATCCGATACAGTTGAAATGTGTGAGCGCTTATACAGTAGACTCGACTGCTTCCCTGTGACTAGGCTGCTGCGAGGATTATCAGCGGGTTGTAATCATAATTATGGAACGCAGGACACATGCCTCGTTGAGCTCAAGTGGTGCTTTGTCCACAAAGTCTGGGTCCTTGTTGAGGTCCGCAAGGTACGACGTCCCTTCTTCCTCTTCCTCCAGCTGCAATGCGTCAAGCTCTGCGACAACTCTAAGCACAAGCCTGGGGCTGCAACAGAAGAGAAGAGCTTACCAGCTTCAAGATCGGCCTCGTCAAGCTCGTCAGGCACTGCATAAGATCTCCCCAGGGACTCCTGTATCTCGTTGGCCTGCTCCAGCAGGTCCTCCATGTCATAATGCATATTCTATTGTCGCATCTGTCAGCAACAAGCTTCGGCAAAAAGCATCACATACCTCTATCTTGTCAATATCAATCTTCCCATACTGCTTTCTCATTTCTTTGTTTGCAAGCTTCATCGCATCCACGGTAGCCATCGTGTTCCTCAAGTTTTCCGTGGCGATCGCTGCGGACTCCATGTTAAACGTCTGTTGTGCCAGCTGTGCCAGCTGGCCCTCGTACATCTTCTTCTGTCGAAGCACCCGAAGGGCGCGTTGTTCGATCGCTTTCTGTCGGCGGTGCGAGAACGTGAGCATCTGCGCAAACAGCAGTGGAGACGACCCGTCGTCACCTTGCCTGGCCCGTTCCGGAGTTTGCTCATCTGCTCCTTGTACCGTACGAGCTCGCCATCGAGTTTCTTGATGTTGACCTCGATCGAACCCATTCGCGCATCTGTCTGGTCACGGTGAGCTGCATGGTACGCAGATCGGCGGCATTGGGTGACCTACGGAGTTGATGGCGTCCTGCAGCGTCGGTTTGGGCTTTTTGGAAGCGGACGTCCCGAATATTCGATTCATGATGGTTGGGAGGTGCCAAGATAGCTACTAGTAGGCGTGGCAAGTGCAACGGTTTTACTGCCACGATAGCACTTTCTCCGAGTCATGTACTGAGTTTTGGTCGAGCAACGCAGATCCGGGCTCAGTCCACGGACGAATGGAACTACAACGGCCGTCATCATAGTGAGGGCAAGTTATCAACTACCGTGACATGCAAAACCCGAGTACAATGACTGACTTGTAGAGTCGATGGCCTGTATAATAGCAATGAATCATGCACAACTAATTCGTAAAGTAGTTGCGGGAGAACCATCTGTGCCAAGTGTGCATGACGGACGGAGGACGTCTTACCCTTCCTACAAACCTCAAGCGAACCAGTGTCAACTCTTCCCTGCCGAGAACGTCTCACGACAGGAATCCCCTCACGGCCCCCCCAACATTCAACACATCGAGCCTGCGAGGAGAAGGATAACATTAGCCACAGCCTTGGAGCATTTTCTGAGAAAAAGGAGAAGAGGCTCCTCTTCGACCGCTTAAATGGCACGAGGTGCGATCCATCCCGGATGTGACATGGTATGCTATCGCATACCAAGGAGACCAGGTTAACGGAACCATTCCCTAGACTGCTCTTGCTCCTGCTGCGTGTCGCCAACGGTCAACAAGCAAGACGAGCACTTACAGGAAAGTGTCGTGTCCCCATACGCCACCGAGCTCAAAGTAGCTGACTTGCGTGTTACCTGCCATTCGGAGTGCATCGACGAGTTCGCGTTGTTGCTCGACTGGAAATAGGATATCACTTTGTACTCCCAAAACGAGGATCGGTGTGGACGCGAGTGGACTGAGGCCTTTGGTCAGTTCAGGTAAGTGGGGAGCTTGGCTGGCTGGTGGTGGATGCGACTTTGAGTGCGCGGAGCTTTGCGACGGGATGGATGAGGATGAATGTGGAGTGGATGATTGAGAAGAATGCATGCCAAGCTGTTCAAGGACAGGCAGAGTGAGATCGAACAGGTCCATCGCTTTTGAGATGTAAAGGAGGGAGTTGGCGTCGTATTTCAGACAAAATTGCTCTCCCTACAGAGATGACAAAACAGAAATTGAGCGACGAATTTATGAAGGAGGACTGATCTCGGGTGTGAGGGTTTCCCTACAGAAACATACCTGATGGTCAAGATAGGTTTCAATGAGAAAATCCGGACATAATGTCGGTGTCCTCGATCGTTCACGTGATGAGTTTGATGGAGGGGCATCATCATCGCGCAATTTGCGCCCAAAGCGCAAGTCCCATTCGGGACCCGAGCGGTAAGTTATGGTGGCAATCTCTGACAGCGGGTCAGCTCAGGAGGCTCTGCGAGTGGGGAAGTGTACTGACGACGAGCCAGCTTCATTCCCGTGTGCGGAGGTAGGCCGTCATAATAAAACCCATTATTCCAATTAGGGTCGGCCATGAGGACTGGGCGGAGGTCAACGAGAGCGTGGGTTGTCAATGACGGTACGCACCACTTCTTTGAGCATGACGCATTGCTATGCTTCCCGGACTGCTTCTGGCGGTGCCACTGATACTGACGATCTTGCGGACACGATCAGGGAAGAGCCAGCCTGCTGCGAGGCTCTGCATTCCACCCATGGAAGAACCAACACTGGCGTATAGTCGATCGATGCCAAGGGAGTCCAATAGGAGAAATTGAGCCTTGACCATATCAAAGATGGATAGAATTGGAAAGCGGGTTGCAAAATGTTGACCCGTCCTTGCATCGATCGAGGACGGGCCAGTGGACCCGTAGCAACCACCGAGGACGTTTGTGCATACGATGAAGAACAGATTTGTGTCCAGGGCCTTTCCTGGACCGATAAACTTTTCCCACCAACCTGGGGCGGGATTCAACGAGGTAGAAGCTGCATGGGAGGAAGCAGACAAGCCGGTGTGGAGAAGAATGACGTTGTCTCGAGCGGGAGAGAGCGTGCCCCAGGTCTCGTAAGCGATGTCAAAGGATGGAAGGGTATCAGAGTAGGTTAGCGGGAAAGGGTGAGGGTGATGATAGACGTCGTAGGAGAGGGGGCTGGGTCGGGCATAGGGGGGTTCAGGACCGTCGTCTGCCAAGGGTGTGCGAGAGGATTGGGATGAACGGGAGTGGGAGGATGCGATGATACGGGACTCTCGCGCCGCATGAGCCTCAACGCACGGGAAAGACGGCGATTCGGAGAGGGCACACGTCGAGGAAGGGCGCGCTCGCCGGCGCTTGAGCACCTGGCGGAGTGCACGCGTTGACCTGAACATTCTATTAGCACTTTGCAGACGCATGCGACGTACCGGCTACGATTTGATTAGTTAGTTGGACGTACATGAGCGCACAATTGCGCGATTGCCCACAGCGTGGGGTTAGGGTTGTGTGGAACAGGAACCCCGCAGTGGGGTTAGGGTCTATGTATCC
>JBBPOI010000605.1:0-11467 GCA_038091355.1 Phylloboletellus chloephorus
TGTGAAATCTGTGAACGATTTTGAAATAGAGTATCGGGGGGAGAAATCAAATAAAAGTCCTAGAGGTCCGGAGACCCGGAGTTACGTTCTGATAGAGAACACACCGGAGTTCGCTTCTCTTCGAAGCAGAGTTGCGCTCGGAGTGCCGGAGTTGTAAGTGGAGGTTCGGGGTTGCGCTCGGAGGGTCCAGGATATGACACTTAGTACAAGTCCTGGGTTGCGGAACTCTAAATGCAAGCACAATATATTTGATGGTTAAACCCGTTGATGCATATGTGAGTCTCCCCGGTGACCAGGGTTAGGACCTAGCACAATGGTGACACCCCTAACAGTCTGTTGGGCCCTAGACACATGGGGACAAGGGTTTCTAGCACCTGACGCTAGCAGGAAAGCCACCTGTCTATCAGGCTGTACATGCGCTCGTCCGGCGCTCATAAATATGGATAATGTTGCTGGCACCGCATAGTGCACCAGTGGGAGTTCCCTGTCACCTTGACAGTGGCGTCTCAGACGATAGACGTTAAAGAGCATCTGGCACTGGCCATTTCTGGTCTTCAGATATTCTAAAAATGCCTGACACATTTAGGGCTGTGGGGACTATGTCCCTAGTTTGGTTATGGTTTAGTCATTAAGTACTTAGAGTACAAGAGCATCATAGATATCATGCAGGTCTAGGTTTAGTGCATGAAGCTATTCCTTACAATAATAGCGAGCATTTCTTTATCCCCCATAGGATAGTTTCTTTGCTTAGGGGTCATAGAGGCAGAATGAAAGGCAACCGGATGCCATTCCTCTCCCTTCCTAATAGAGAGCACAGCTCCCGTAGCATAATTAGAGGCATCGCATTCCAGGCGATACTCTTTTTCGGAATCTGGGAAGACCAAGATGGGTGCTGTGGTAAAGGCACCTTTCAGCATGTCAAACGCTAACTGCTGCTTCTCAGTCCATTCCCATAAATAGTCCTTCTTAGTGAGATCGCTCAACGGCCTCATAATTAGAGAGAAATCCTTAATGAATAGCCTATAAAAATTGGCCAATCTGAGGAAGCTCCGAACTCCTCTAACGTTCGTAGGACAGGGCCATTCTAACACAGCTTTCACTTTAGATTGCTCCATGGCGATGTCCTTTTCCGACACAATCATTCCCAGGAATTTGACAGATTTAGTGCGGAAGATGCACTTTTCCAGCTTTACATAAAGGTTGTTCTCTCGTAATCTCTGGAGAACTTCCTGCACAATCTCATCGTGTTTCTTGGGATCATCGGTTTTGGTGAATACCATTAAGTCATCAATACAAATAATGACAACTGCACTCATGTCTGAGAAGATATCATTCATCATATTTTGGAAGGTGGCCGGTGAGTTACATTGGCCAAAATACATAATGAGCGGTTCGAAACTTCCACGGTGACAAGTGAAAGATCCTTTCCATTCGTCTCCTTCCTTAATACGAACATTATTATACCCCCATCGGAGGTCCATCTTCGTGAACATTTTCGCGCCTTTCAACTTGTCAACAAGTTGAGATATTAAAGGGAGTGGGTAGTTATTTTTCACCATCCACTCGTTCAGGTAACGATAGTCCTGAACCATTCGCTTCTTCCCATCTTTCTTTGGAACGAAGAAAACAGGGGAAGTTTGTGGTGACTTAGAGGGACAAATATATCCCTTCCTTAGTTGATCGTTGATGAACTCGTCGATCTCTTTAGTCTCTTCAGGAGACATAGGATAAACCTTAGCCTTTCTAGGCTTAAATCCATCCTTAAGCTCGATACTGTGATCCCATGGCTTTTGCACAGGGAGCCTTTCTGAGCTCTTCTTTTCGAATACGGACAGAAACTGGTGGAATTCCTTAGGAACCAGTTCCTGTGTGGTTTTCTCTGTGGATACTTTCGCATCCATAGCCTTAAGATGCCTATGTACTCTAGGCATATCTTGCAGCTCATTCTCCTCACAAACCCGAAGTGACATCGGCCTGTCGGAGAGCAAATAACAAGTATTTGGGCACCTATTTAGTTTAACCTCACCCATTATCCAATTAATTTCTGGATTGTGCTTAGCGAGCCACGTGTACCCAAGTATGACGTGGTTTCATCCAAGGTCAGTGACTTCAGCCACGACCTTTTCTCTATGTCCATTGTAGGAAATGATTAAATCTGCCGAATGGATGATATCACCAGCAGAATTCTTGGTTCCATCCACATTGAAAACTGGAATGGGACGTTCCAGCTTCTGGACATGTATTTTCCTTTCGTTGATCCATTGTTTATCAACGAAAATACCATTGGCTCCACTGTCTAGGAGCGCTTCACACCCATGTTCCTTGTGTTTAGTAGTGGGATGAGCTACTTTAACTTCTTAAGTGATTTCTCGCTTAAGAGTTGCGGATCAGACGCAAATCCTTTCTGGGAATTCCTTTTTAAGAGAATTAAGTGCAGTACTGTCCCCGCTGTGGGGTGCGTACTCCCTGTGTCTCCGTCTTTCTCTTAGTGGATAAGTCTGTTCGGGTTAGTAGGAGGGGGAATACAAGAAGGGTGCGATAAGTTCGACCCTATAGGGGAATGGAGGCCTGTAGAAAATCCCGGAGTAACCGGAATGCAAAACTTCTCAGCTCTTTGTCCGGACAAGTCCACTTTTTGCTCCGGGCGGTGGCAGACAAGTCCGGGAACTCCAGTCCGGAGTTAGAACGGATGGTGATGCAAGTCTGGGTCGGTCGGGATTGTCGAAAAGATCAAAAGTAAGGTAGATTTTGTCGGGCGAGCGACAGGAGTAAGGAATAAAAGTAAAGAGTGGGAAAGTGTCTCCTCCCCGTGAATCAATGTGAGTCCCCCAAAGTCCGTCCCCTTCTCACTCTTTCCTCATCCTCTTTAATACCATCGCAGTGGAGCCCAGTCAGTCTGGGGCTCCGTTTTGAAATTATCGAAGACAAAATAAAATATCACCTGTGAGTCAACTCCGGAATTTCATGTGTAGATCGAACTGAAACATGATTTCCAATGAGAAGACAAAGGCTTGGACTTACTGACGGTTGGAATGGACATGTGACATCGAGATCCAGAACCTAGACAAAAGATCCCATCGGCGGAGAAGAAGGTCTGGCAAAATATTGGTGGTCTGGGTGAAAGCGGACGTGCGGACACTCCGGACGGAGGTATACAGCAGGGGATGGTCCGGACTAAGGCGGAGTTGGATGGTCTATCGCAGATTGGGGGTGGAATGTGCGAAACGGGTGAATAGACGTCGAATGCGAAAAATGTCCGGACGGAGGAAAAACAGTCCGGGCAGAGTGGACAAGCAGGAGGTCCGGAGTAGAGCGGAGTTGGAGTGGACCAGACCGGAGTTGGAGCGGACGTGCATTGGTGTCGGATTGGATAGGTGCGGGGGCGTAAAAACAGGATCTATGTCCATAGGGAATTCCGGTTCCCTATACCGCCAAGCCCTTTACAGGGACCCTCTTCAGACTTACTAGGTTTTGAAGCAAACTTCGGTTTCTCACTTTTGAATTCATTCTCGGAAACCAACGTGGATTCATTGGTATATACAACGGTATCATCGTCCAAGTCCAAAGGAGAAAACCTATTTACAGCTTCTATTTTTGGAGCTTGCCTGCCTAGCTCAGCTAAGCTCTGAATCCTTTTCCCTGTGCCTTCATCTCAGCACAGTGGAGATTGAAAAAGTATGCCTTTATTTCGGCATATGACATTCCTTTGACCTTATTCAGGTCTCCTTGTCCTTGAGACTGTCCAGCAGTCGTTCCTGTTGATACTGGCACTGCCAGCACCACCTGTTGAACTCGAGACGAGCTCGAGCCTCCCTGGTTACCTGTTTGGCAACCGTACCAATGCCTGCCCTCAAGGAAGGTACATTCGGGGTAGGGGTTCTTGGGTAGGGGACATCTAGCCACCCTATGATCTGACTCCCCGCAGTTAAAACGGGTAGGCTTACCAGCAGCCCCGATGTTCATGGGCTCTCCAGCACCCGGATAAATATGTACTCCACCAGAAGGAGCAGCAGCACTAGTTTTGTTAGACCGGGGTTGCGCCTGGTATTTCCCTCGCATGGCGAAGGATTCTTCAGCACTGCCAAAGCGAATAATGACGTTCATATAATCTTGAACGTCCAATCTTCTCTGTGCCTGCAGATATATATTTTTCATAATAGAAGGCCTTACGGCCTTCTCCAAAAGTCTTACGCCTAGAGCGTTGTCTGCTCCAGACTCCTCCTGTTAGAAACACAAAGCTTGAGCTACTGTGCACTCGCTTTTAGCCCCTGTCTTTGTGGTCAATATTTATTTTCATTATATTTATGAAGTTGAGCTGCTGAGTGCTCCTTCAGTAAATATTCACTTTTCAGTCACATGATCATGAGAACATGCATGTGACTGTGGGAATTATCTATTTGTTTATTCTTTTCATACCATCTCACGTAATCATACAGAACCTTGTTAGTAATAGATAGAATTCATAGTAAGCGAATAGCAATATTCGCTCTTATCATACACAGCATTAGTAATACGCTGCGCATGTGCGCACGGACCATGTAGCTAGAGTATATAAGGATGAATGAAAGCACCCCAAGAACTCTAGTCAAGTTCTTGTGGATTCTGGCCTACAGCTTGGTTCGAGCTTAAGTCTTTCTACTTGTCGAGGTATAGTGTGAGCGCGCAGGGTCTTTATTAGACTCTAGTGTTGCCACACCTCCCAGAGGTTCAACCAGCAAACCGAAAATAGCTGAGTCCATTCCTGCGGACCTTGAATACAATGCTCCAGTTGAGTGTAGGCGTAGTCATCAGCGTTGTTGGTTTTGAACCTTTGCACCAATGCTGTTTCCAAGGCCATAATGTTTGGCCACTTGAACGTCTTTCCCTGGGCTACAGCCTCCTCATCGGCTAGGAGTGCCGCTTCAAAGCCCAGGAATTTGTTTAAATTAACGCGGCCGTAAGCCGCTGCTCCATATCTGTCAGAGCTATCTTCTGACCCTAGCTGCATCAATGCAGCTATTGTCCTGTTTCAGTCCGACAATGTGTCATTGAGGACCAAATTTACATAAAGGCGGAATTTCATCCACTATGTGTCAAACCCTTTCGGGTTCCCATCACAGTTCTTCTCTGCAATCAGCACATTCATTTGCACTTGCATATTTACGAGCTGCTAGAGCAGCTCGTGGGTTAAAAGCCATTGACCCGGGCTAGTAGGTTCACCGCTGTACATGGCGGCCAGTCAAAACGTAGGGGGTGCGACAGGGGGGCTTGATCTTGGACCGTGCACGAAGAGAAGACCTTTGAATTTGAAACTCCTGTCGTTGCCAACGAGGAGCAGGAGGGGGGATGGGGATTTCAATAACTGGCGTCAGAATTCTAGCTGGAGGGGGAGTAAATTCAAGTGCAGGTGCTCGTTCCCTGAAATTTCTTTCTTCTTCCTTAAAAGAAAGGATTGGGTGATCATTAGGGTCGACCGAAGCCTCCTCAAAGAAGAGTGAATAAAGAAGAAACGGCAATTCCTCTTTTTTGATCGCCGGAATCTTGTAACTTGGTGCTCCCGAGGTACTTGGGGAGCGACGAGGAGAGGAAGACGCTTTGCCTGCTAGACTGATGGTCCTCCTGAAGGACTTCCACCAGGTTTCAAGCTGAGTACAGGAAGAGGAACGCGACATGGAACTTCTTGGGTCTGAAACAACCACTAAAGGCCTTGAGCCTTAGGTTGCACTAGACAGCACCAACAATCAAAGGTGAAAGAGATGAGAGCGAGTTCAGAGACCTGATGCCTTTGTGGGAAAGCACCAAGAGAAACAGACTGGGGATTCCAGCTGTTCCCTTGGGGTTTATATAGGGAACTTATGTGTGTACATGTTTGTGTCTAATCTATAGATCACAGTCCATAAAGGAAGGGCGGAAATTAAAGAAACATGTATGCAGCATGTATGCTGCATGTAAAACATGAGGAGAAGGCATGCATCAAAAAGGCTGTGGCACAGCCTGAGGGAAATGAAGTGGAAATGAAATACGTGCATGATGGGCATGTTGCATAGCCATGCACAGCACGGAAATTAAAGAAATGAGTTTGGCATGTGTTGACCATGAGGCAAAATGAAATTAGAGAGGGAAGTAAGGGTTCTAGACCCTTGAGCGTCTATGAGGCACTAAGAATAATAATAAATAAGTGAATGTCAGTGATGAAAGGAATGTGAGAGCGTCCTGTGTGGATAAGATAAGATAACCACGTGCGCTTGATAAGATTAGATAAGATAAGAGAGGAAAAAGTAAATCGTTAAGTTCGTCAGGCACTTGAGTGCTGGTTATTGCAGCGTTTGTAACACTGGCAAGCTACGTCCCCCCTGGGATTCGTTCGGCCTCTGCTTTGGCTTGTGTGGTTGGTTGTAGCCGACCGAGCGTTTCGCTTACATGAATACTCATCCTTGTGCTGGTTGCCCATCCAGCCGCATTCCAGGCACTTGACCTTGGGCTTCTTGCAATCGCAGATCATGTGGTCTTCACCACAATTGAAACACTTGCCCCTAGGGGCTTTTCCTTTGGACTCGGTAGCCCCAATATCCATGGGCTCTCCTTGTCTGTTCTTTTTCCCATACCCATAGGTTTGGGGTGCCTTGTTGAACATTCGATAAGCTTCGAATCACTTACCGATGTCATGAATATTTTGAAGGGTCTGATCGACCCCTGGGGCGCGGAGATTCCTTTTGAAGAGCTCCACCCAAATTTCATCAGAAATGTTCGTTTCTAAAAGATATACTCTGAACGTTTCATCTATCCCTGATTGATAGTGCAGGGCCTGCCACTTAGTGATGAAAGTGTCAATAGACAACTTTCCTTGTTTATACTTGATGATTTCTTGTTTCGCCCAATCCTTCTGGAGTTGGGGGCGAAACAAGCCTTCGATCTCTGTACAGAGAACACTCCAAATGTCAAGCTTTGACTTTCCTTCTGCTAACTTTGCGAGCTCTGTCTCGGCAAAGTAGCTTCCTTTCTGCCCCTTGATATGGGACAGCACAGCATAGGCCCGGTTCTTTCTGTGGGTCACTGTGATTCCATCTTCAGTGGTTTTCGTGAACGATCGTGGATTACAGTCCATCCACACCCGCATCTTCATCCACCATTCTTCAAATTTTGCTGGCGATTCATCATAGATGCCAGGGTCTGTGAATATGGAGGCAGAACCTCCCTCTGTAGCACTTGCCCTTTGCAAGCCTGCCCACTGCTGTCCAACGAGACCCATTATCTCCCAAGTCCGTTGGTCAGCTATCTCAGCCCTTTGTTCAGCTTCCTGAAGCTGAACATGTGCACAATTTAAAGCCTCGGCAAGGCTGTCTCTCTGCTGTTCCAGTACCTGCAGGCGAACAGCATTTTCTTGGATGGTCTGCAAGACCTGGTCCCAGTTGGTCTCTCTAGTAGACATTGCAACGCAAAATAAATTTGAAAGCTAAAAAAACGTGACCTAGAAAAAGGGATACTTCTTCAACCTTTCTAGGTGTACTTTGGGACGTAGGTAGGGAACCTCCAGGATATCGTAATGGTAGGTTCTAACTCTGCTGTAGTCGTACCAGTAGAGTTTTCTTCTTCTTGGCGCCATTCATCGACGAACTGGGCCAAATCCCTCTGCAGCAGCTCTTCTACCCTGGAAACCTTGTACTACCTCTACTGGTAGGAATTCTAGGGTGATGCCAAAAGGGGTCTTCTGGTATGAAATCTCAAGTCCAATCCCTGTTGGGTGGCTCAAGCTCTGGTGTGAAAAGGTGGGGAGATAAAGCGAAAACCTCTACTGGTTCTTCTCCCCGAGGTCCATGTGCTCCTGTAGCGTCTTCGACGGCCTCTGATGCCTGCTCTGCTTCGGGCTCTGATAACCTGACCGAGTATCATTCTAGCTCTGGTGAGAGGGGCACTTAGGCCATTGCATAAGTGTATCCCTAGCATAGTCAAGGACCGTAGCGTACTTGCACTTTGCATCACTAGACGAAGTGAGCGTAGAATAGAAATAGGCTACTTCTTAAAATCGCACTTGTCCCCCATTGGAGAGAAGCGTAGAACAGTCAAGTTCTAATGAAACAACCCAAAAGCAAAGACCCTTGAAGAGAGGAACAGATCTGCTGAGCTGAAGCACTAGTAACGAGAAAGCATAGTGAGAGAATAAAAGTCTAGGAGCGAATCTATCCCCTGGCCTCTGTGATGAGGAAAGACCAAGAGAACTTGACTGAAGTTCTCTGGTGGCGCCTTCGGCCTTATATACTACTCTATTGTATGTACATGTTTGGTTACTATTACTATAAAGAGTTGCATAGCCCACAAGGCTGTGGGACGGAGATTTAAAATGCATGTAAAAGGTGAGGCGTTAAGGTTGCATCACTGGAAATAAAAAGCATGAGGTATATACATGTTCAAGATCTTACTGAGATCTTGGTAAATGAAACATAGCCGCACACAGCATGGATAAAGGGAAGGCTGTGTGAGCATAAGGGCAGATCCAGGGAAGATCCCTGATCCTAAAGAAGAATGTAGCATAAGTGTCACTGAGTGTTATAAACGCATTGCCTCTCCTATACAAATGAAATGCCCCTATAGTAAAAGAGTTGGACTTGGCCAGGGTCGAACGCTCAACCTGGTATAATACTTAGCTATTACATAAGCATGTCACATGACCTAACACGTGTTTTTCATCTCCGCTTTATTAAATACATGAGGCGTACAGCCTCCTTAATTACCGCTTCTATTTTCGCTTCTAGTTCACACACGTTTGACATGTGTTCCGATTAGAACCTTCTATTTCCCACACAAAGCTTGGTCCATGCACAGTAGTCTGGGGTATATAAAGGACCATGTATCATAGCTAAATCCCCAGCTTAATCCACTTGTTTGCTTCGGCATCAAGTCCATTGGGCATAGGTAGTTTGTGTGAAGTGTGAATCCTATTGTAGTTAGTAGTACTTCAGGGCCCTTGCTAGCACTTCAGTGTTGGCAACTGCCCTTTCTCCCCTTATTTGTCTCTTTGCCAGTCTGCAGCGTACTGAGAACACTTGCACTTTGTATATAGTGTTAGGGGTTTAGTATGCCCTTAGCACTTAGTAGTGGAGTCCCTGTGGACAGGTCCTCGACTTGTTACACTGAGTGGTGCGCAATTCGTCGATAAATTGCGCCAGTGAACGAAAAGTGTTCAGAAAAATAATGAAAAATCATAGTAAAATGTACCATTCATAACAGTGATTGCTGAAAGAGACAGGTGACATCATGCAATGACATCATATGAATAATGTGATGACAAGGAGGGAAGGACAGGAATATCCCCTTCTTATGGTAAACCGTCAGTAATAGGAAAGCTCTCCTTGGGGAATAATATGGTTAATAGAGGGAAATGATTAGAAATAAGAGGAACACAGTGATCGTAAGCATAGTGATGATGTTGCAGAATAGCATCTGTAATAACCTAGCTCTGGCAAGGATAAAGTCCAATGTCACTCAATGATGTCATATGTTACAAACGCTGCAATAACTAGCACTCAAGTGCTTGATGAATTTAACGTTTTACTTTTTCTCTTATCTTATCTAATCTTATCAAGCGCACGTGGTTATCTTATCCACAGGACACCCTCACACCCTGTTCATCACTGACATTCATTTATTTATTATTTTTAGTGCCTCATGGACAACACATGTCAAACTCATTTCTTTAATTTCCGTGCTGTGCATGGCTATGCAACATGCCCATCACACATGTATTTCATTTCCGCTTCATTTCTCTCAGGCTGTGCCACAGCCTTGTTGATGCATGCTTCTTCCTCATGTTTTACATGCAGCACACATGCTGCATACATGCTCTTTTAATTTCCGCCCTCCCTTTCTGGATTGTGATCTATAGATTAGACACAAACATGTACATACAAAGTTTTCCTATATAAACCCCAAGGGAACAGCTGGAATCCCCAGTCTGTTTGTCTTGGTGCTTTTCCACAAAGGCATCAGGTCTCTGAACTCGCTCTCATCTCTTCTACTTTTGATTGTTGGTGCTGTCTAGTGCAACCTAAGGCTCAAGGCCTTTAGTGGTTGTTTCATCATAGGTGATAATAAGTAACAAGGAGGATGATAGAAGGGGAAGGGTTAAGGATTATCCCCTTCTATTGGTCAATGTCGGATTATCATGAATAACCCTCCTTGGAGAATAGCTAACCAGTTAACCAAGGAATATAGCCAAAAAGAATAGGAAATCTCTGCTTAGGAGCATGAGTGACTGTATAGAAAATAGCCATTTCTAACATCGCCTTGCTAGAGTCTAAAGGGTTTCGCCTTGTTTATTGCAAGTCACTACATGCATAAGTAATGTGTCCCGTAAGCCATTGAGGCATGGGAAGGCATTGCAGCATACGAAAGCCTTAGAGGCAGGAATATAGGAGCCAAAGAGGCAATGGATAAACCGGTACAGGTCTGGTTGTAGCCATGGAAGCACCAGTTAGTAAAAAGATCAGGAGGAAATGCAAAACGTGAGGGAGTGGAAGGTTCCACAAAGGCCAGCTACCTTGATCAATTAGCTTTGTGTAATGAAGGATTAAATTCCATTAAACTACATGCATATAAGACATTCAGCACCATCTGAGTTTGAATACCACTCTTGACCTTGAACCTGTATGTTCTACTTGAGTATCTTCTTTCTGTTACAAATGCTCAATGGCGCCTACCGCTATTTTCCATTTTCGCTCTCGTTAACAACTTAGCTAACCCACAGGAGGGCATTCCTTTACAACTGCCTTTGATCCTAAAAGGGGGATAACCTTTATCGCCCCTTTCCCTCCTGCAACCTTATCTTCGTAACAGATCTGGGATCTGCCCAGGATCTTCCCTGGATCTTTATCTATTAATCTCCGTGCTATGCATGGCTATGCCACATGCACATCAGGCATGTGTTTCATTTTATCTCTTATCTCCACAGGCTGTGGAACAGCCTCTATGCGCTATGCCCATCCATGCTTTCGCCGCATGTTGACCATGCATATGCCTTATGTTTTCCTCACTTATGCCTCACCTTTACCTTATGCCTTCCTCACCTCTCACATGCGTATTTAATTACTGGCCTTCCTTATCTATAGTGATCTATAGATTAGGTCCAAACATATACATACTTAGTTTGTGTATATAAGGCCTGTTAGAAATGGACAATTTCTACACAGTCGCTCGCACTCCTAAGCAGCAATTTTCTATTCTTTTGGATATAAACCCTTGGCTAACTGGTTAGCTATTCCCCAAGGAGGGTTATCATATAATCTGACGGTTGACCAATAGAAGGGGATAACTGTAATCCCTTCCCCTTCTATCACCCTCCTTGTTATCACCTATGACGTCATTGATTGACGTTGGACATTACCTTTGCCAGAGCTAGGCCATGCGTTGGTCTGGACTCTGTTCTTGTACATATTTAGATTCTATGACATCATCATGATGTCATGCCTCACTCTTAGTGCATGTAGGGTTCACC
>JBBPOI010000606.1:0-11462 GCA_038091355.1 Phylloboletellus chloephorus
AGATACTAGGTGTAAGGGAAAAGTTAGAAGTAAAGATAGACGACGTAGTAAAGCTGTTGGTACTAACCTCTTAACACCGTGATCGGGTTAAGAGGGAAAAGAAAGCTAGGGAGTCGTGTTTTTATAACTGAGTGTTTGAATTCCATACTATTGTTTTGGCATAGCTCGGCGGCTCGGTGTTAGCGTTCCAACATACCTTACACTCCATACTGATATGCACCCTGACTGGCATCCTGACCATACCCTATATATACGACCCAGCTACATGTTTCAGCATCGTCTGTATTTTTCCCTCTCTCTCCAATCGTGTCGCTCTTCACGCTTTGCTTCGTTCGCTTAGTGTTTCCGCCCCTCCAAGGCGGCTTCCAGATGCGCACCATGAGTATCTGTCGATCACGTTAGTCGAATGACAGCCCGCACTATCTGGAATATATCACGACCCCACAGGCCCCACCAGACCTCAGCCCGAGTCGAACAGTTTGCAAGGAGGTGGCCCAGGTATGTTTTCATTTAATTCCGCAGTATTTCAGAATAACCAACAATTAACAGGCTCCCTTGGACATTCTCTTGATGCATCTCCAGATGCTGTTGGAAGAGGCCACTGGTTGTCATGTTACAGTGACTACTATTTGGAGGGCACTACAGAAGATTGATTACACGTGAAAGAATGTATGCGCCTTTTAAAACCAATGAGCGAGCCTCGCTGATAAACTCAGGAATCTGCGCTAGAGCATGACGAGTCGTGTCAACTCCATGACATGTCCAAAATCTGCTGTGAATACGAACAGCTTGTCTTTGTGGATGAGACCCCTTTCGACCGGCACACGATGTACAGGCATTATGGGCGGGCTTTGCCAGGTCTGCGAGTTCACCAAAAGTGTTCCTATGTGCGAGGGTAGGTGCATACGTCCTTGTTTAAAGCATTCCAGTCAATGCAACCTCTTTCCAGGTACTCAATACCTCCAGCCTTGACTGTTTGAGGTATGATATGGTGCGAAGTCATTGAGGGTTCCTTCAACACCCCGCTTTCAAGTTCTCGTTGTGGGACTAATATGCAACTATTTTTGTCCGACTCAGTTGTTGTCATGGACAACGCACGGATTCACAAGGATTTGTCAATCGTTGAGGCCATTGAGTCTGGGTACGCAGCTTCGTCAAGCCTATTGTTTGCTGTTAATGCAATTGTGGTTTTAGTGGCATGAAATCGAATGAGCACTTGCCTGCATATTCACCCGATTGAACAAGCATTCTCGTCTATCAAGGCATATGTGCGCTGCTGCTACCCATATTTCGGTACGGATCCCGCAGGCGTTGTTGAGAGGTGTATCGAATGCTCTTCGATGCCATCTACTCAATTACACCTGAGCAAGCAAGAGCTTTTTATCATCATAGTGGTTACTTGCAGATCACACTATTGGAGCACAACGCCAAATTAGTTGGAATACCAACGTTCGAGTATATATATATGTAGCATCGGTTTTGTACTCTCTATCAACTCGACTCTATCAGCGCTATCGCGCTGCTAGCTTTCTCTCACTACTCGTCCTACCGAACGGTTGAAGACCCTAAGTGTATTGTCTAGGTTCTAATACACACAACGTTTGCATGTCATGGTAATATAACAGAACGAATTATGATTATGCTTGCAAACTGGGTATAATATACTATGGAAGGAATTGTGCTATGTACGGCGAGGCAAGCGAATGGTATCAGCTGGGGGTGGAAGGTGAAAAAAGTGACCGATATACATGTATACGCATATTGCCAACCTCTGTTGCTGGACCTCAACCCTTCCTGCTACAGTCGGGCAAGTTGCTCAGACTCAAGATTTGTGGAGCTTGAGTGCCAGAGAGCGGGTCTATATTATCTGTTCGTAGAATATACGTCAATCCAAGTTACAATACCTCACCTGGCCTGTGGCGACCCATTTCCCATTGGTGATCCTTGCGCCTCCAGTTGCTTGCCAGGAAGTGATATCCCACTCTCCCCGATGGCCCACGAACTCCTTACTCGGATTCCGAGTCACTTGCTATGCTCGTTGGTGCGTGAAAGCAATTTTGAAGTCGAGGGGGTGATTTTCGTAGTAGAGCAGGGCGGTGAATTGATATGGAGCCCTGCGCGCAATTGAGCTGATGCAGGTTCAGCTGAGTTTGAGTCAATGGCTCTCGTCGTTCTTGAGATTTTGCGGTTTTGCATTCGACGCTCACGACCAAGGTTGCGGCAATTTCGTGTACATATTTTCTCACACGGCCAACTCAACTGAAAACGGCAATAAGATGCCAGATACATGAGGACTGAATGTCTGTGTTACTTGTCGCCTTGTTCTGCAAAAAGCGAATCGATGGTGCTGATGCTGCGTTTGAGGGCCGCCCACTGTTCCACGGCGAGCGAGATGCCTTTCTTGCCCGGTTTTCCATCGCCGTCTGCGCCGTAGAACTCCCGTATGTCGACGAAGACCTGGCCTGTGGCTCAAGATGAGTGGGCTGGCGGTGCAGGGTGCATGGAGGCGCACCCTTGAATGAGCGCACGGCCGCGCGTTTCTTCCTCCCCAGATCCACGTACTTTTCTCCCTCGGCATTCTCGAGCACCTCGACGGCTGGCCGTCTGCGCTCCTCTGGCGGTGACTGGAGAGGGTCAGGAGAGAGCGGGTGGCGACATCCAAGACAAACCTCGTCGCCAGTGTCCTCGAACTTGGGTTTCTTTGCTGTCTTCTTGCGAGACTGCCGGTGGGCTGAGCTCGGTGCGGGTCGCGGGCGTCGATCAGCGGTGTCCTTTGACTTTGCGGACTTCCTGGGCGGCGCGTCAGAGTCCGACGCGCTGTCGCCGTCTTGCTTTCTCTTGGCGGTGCCCATGTTGGCGGTGAGAAGAGACGTGGGATTATATTCCCTGATATATCGTACCCTAAGTCGTCAGTTGGTCCCCGCCGCCGCCGCCAGCGTTCCTCTTCCTCTTCCTTTCACCATCGCCCATCATTCTCACAACAATTGTCCGCTCTCTTTGATCTACCCGCATTCGCTGCGGTACGATGAAGATCTCCCAGAAATCCAAGCGGGCGGTCCAACCCGTGTGTGATTACTTCCCATCTCTTCATCCACCTAACCCTCTCCCGCAGCACCCTCAGGTGGCAGAGCTCATCTCAAAGCTCGCAAGCACCCCAAATGATGATATTCCCGATGCTCTCGCCACCATTGAATCGTGGAAATGGCCCCGATCCGACCTCAATTGTTGGGTCAAAGTTCTCGACAAATTCGACGCAATTCTTGAAGAAGCCATCCGCAACTATGATCTCGACAAGCTCCAGCTCAATGTCTTCACCCCAGCAACCAAGAAAACCATCTCCGCCATTCTCAGATTCGAGAGGTTACTCCTCGAGAACTCAACCAACCGCAAAACTTTCAATTCCTATGACGTATGGATCCTGTTCCACGTCGACTATCATGTAGCTGACTTCTTTCTGTTTCGTTCCAGCGGTTGATGAGCTTGCTCTTGACATCCGATTTGGACGTCTTGATTCTGGCATTGAACCTCCTGTTGCGCCCAGCCCAGCAGTACTCCGCGCAGCCAGCTGTTTCGGCTGCACTAAGTATCTCCACACCACGCCTGCTCTCCCTGTCTAAGCGTTGGCCCAATCTCCGTGAGCATGGCATTAGCCTTCTGGATCTCGCCAGCCCTAGTGGTGTACCCCAAGTCGACGTCCTCCCTGGCGAGGCTCGCGATGTAAGTTTCGTATACTACAAAACTGATCACAAGGAGAAGGAACAGAAATCCGAAAGTGGTGATGAACCTCTCGCAACTCCCCGCAAGCCGTCCGTCCCACCTGGCTCCATAAACATTCACGTTGACGAGGAGACACTGAAGAAAAAGAACGTCATGGAAATCCTAGCAGACATCCTCAACGTGCATCTTCTTTCCACTGATGACAAATATGAGTTGCTTTGCCGCATGCGCGTTGCAAAGGCGCTGGTGACAGGAAATGAAGCCATTCGAGAGAAACTTCTCGTCGTCCGACTCCTGGCCATCGCCATTTATGGCCATACTCACAGCGAGAATCAAGCCGCATCTTCACTCTTCCTTTATGAACCTGACCTCACAACCCATATTGCTGAGCTCTTGCAACTCGATCGCGGTATTTCTACTTCCGTGCAAACAGCTGCTATCGCTGCCCTCGATTCAATTGCGAGATACCGGAGCCGCATTCAGGAGGTCCTGGGAGCCGTCAATGCAGGTGTCACTCATGGCATTTTAATGTCCCTTCTTCGCAAGTCCATCCTGGATGTCAGCAATTCCGACTCCAAACTTCAGAACTCCTTCATCGAGGCACTGTTGTCGTTCGTTACATACCTCGCTCAGCATGCTGGTGGAGGCAACATGATTGTTGGCGCTGGTCTGGTCCCGCTACTAGTGCAGATAATCGAGAACAAGCTTGCTCAGAGGCTCCAAATGGTTTCCAAGGCGATGCAACTGGTGGACAATGTCCTTTATGGATATGCCAACGCATTTCAGCTATTTTCGAACGCAAGGGGTGTTGACGTTCTTGTCGAGAGGATTCAGGTATGGACACCGTTCCTCCGCCTGCAAATTTTTTCCTATGTCATCACTATTATAGCACGAGATTGATTTTGACATCACAATGTACGGCGACGAAATCCGCTCTCGTGACATCTTTGGATCGTGGGGCGAACTACCTGTTGCTCGCGCTGCTATTCTCAAGCATACACTCCGCTCGATACACCGCATGATGCAGTCAACTGGTACTTCTGAAGGACTCCGGGGATTAATTGACTCGACGTTGTTGCAGTCTATCAAGAAGATCATTGAGTATAGAGGCTTATTTGGACCCAGTGTCCTTCCGCTTGGTATGTCTTGTGTACTTGTGATCGAGAATTGGAAAGTGATAGCGCCCTTAGCGATGAACATAATGGCTACGTTTGTTCACAACGAGCCAACCTCTCTTTCCACCATTCAGGAGGCAGGGTTGCCAGAAGTCTTTTACAAAGCCATTGAAACTGGAGTGGAGCCAGTGATTGAAGTAGGTCCCTACCGCGCGACTGCTTGTTTGTTATCTAACTTATCCCCGTTTAGGTCATCCAAGCCATTCCGAATGCCATCGGAGCACTATGTCTCAACCAAGCTGGTCAAGATCAACTCTCAGCTCGTCCGAGCATCATTCCTGGCATATTCTCCATATTTACGTCTGAACGGCACCTCAAAGTCCTTCGCGACAAGGAGAACGCAGTTCTCATTGGTACATCGATCGACGAGCTCATTCGCCACCATCCCTCTCTCAAGTCGCCTGTTTTCGATGCTGTAAAGGCTGTGCTGAGCAAGATTGAGGATTTGGGAAACAATTTTGTGATCCCAGAGGACAAGAAGGAATGGTACGGACTCCTGCCCGTCCAACCTTCTGAGGATAGTGGGGGGACTATGCAAGGAATTGAGTCAGAAGCGAGGGAGCCAGAGAGTAACTCAGAGTTAGCTTCCAACACCCATGGCGAGACATTTGGAGAAGATTCTGCAACGCAGAGGGATCATGACAATAATGTGGTCATGTTCATCGACGTGATATGTAGGGTGAGCACCACTTCGAGCGTTGTTCTGCATATGCACTAAGTGCCTGCCACTAGTTCCTCGAAGGGCTTTTCCAACATCCACAACACTGCAAGGATTTCATTCGCAATGCAGATGGGTTGGATCGCATCGGAAAGCTCACTGGTCTGCCTTGCCTTCCATACGACTATGCCAACAGTGTATCATCCGATTCGATCGTTCAAGTCATCCGGACCATGGCTGAGATCGGCCCGAACGAGGCACTCTTTTACCTTTCGAAACTTGTCGGCGCCTCGCTCGCGGAGACGGAGGGGTTTTGGAAAGAGCTTCCACCGGAGTCGAAGTTCATCTCAATGTTGGAGGTGTCAGATGATCGATTATCCGAGGTCAATCAGCACTTCCGGAGTCTGGTGGTGCTACACATCCGCGTCACCTTGATGGCGGACGTATTCTCCACGACTGGTTATGCCCATGGACGGTCCGCAGTTGGCCTGTTGCATACTCTGATGTCGGATCCACCCAAGGTGGTGATGGACATGGGTGCTCTGCATCGTGCTTCGATCTGGGAAAATATCCTTTTCAAGGCTCATATTGCTTCTAAAGGCATCGAGCTTGAGATCAGTGGTCATGGATCGCCCGAGAGGTCGCCAAGTCACATCTCAGTTTCTCTTCCTGAGCCAACAATCTTCGGCATCGTCGCCAACGGCGTTGTTGCAGAATCCTCAGTCGCCAGGTCTTCGTCACTGTCTGTGTTACCCCTGAGGAAGGAAACTACCACAGACAAGAATGCCAAGGCTCTCAAGCATCTCACTCATGGGCTTCCGAGCGCGCTTGCGCCTTTCTTCCAATGTACGAGCTCACTACTGAGTGGTGTTTCATATCTTCTCATGTCATCTTGACAGCGATTGTCAAACTGTTTTACGCCAGGAGGAACCCTGATCCCGTGCAGAAGAAGCAGATCCTCAGTGCCTCAGATGTGATTGCAAGCATTATGATTAACCACCTCAAGGCGGAGATTACTGGTGAGAAATCCGGACAGTTGATCGTCTAGTATGGTCATTGATTGACTGGTGATGGCAGGTGATAAACTATTTTGTCTTGATTACTATAGTGTCATGCTCGGCTTGATGACTGTGTTATTGGTGGATGGTGAGCTAATTCAATTGAACGCCTGCGAGGTTGACTTGAATAGAATCACTAGAACGTACCATGCAAAACACGTTGCATACGGTGTTGCTCCTTTCGTTCCAACGCGCTGGGGGCTTGGGAACGATATTCGACATATGTTCAATATTTTTAAAATCTATCGAAAGCGTTACGAATATCAGGGTGGAGGAACGGTCGGAATCGATGGTGCAGGAATTGGTGCATGCACAAGGGGGCTTAAAAGTAGCCTTGCACCTTCTTTATCCCCTCATATCCTGCAAGGCTCTCTTCGAGTCTGGGCAGACTATCTTGGTTATGACTCGTGACAAGAAGGACACGGACGCCGACTACTTCGAGCCCCACCACTTTCTCGTCCGACTTCGTCTTGCGAGTGTCCCTGTTCTTCAAAGAATCTGGGAATCGTCGTGGCTCCGCTCCGCACCTTTGACGCTCGTCAAGTCTGTCGTTCAATTGGTCCTTGAGCTTACCGCTGCAGACAACGAGGAACTCAAAGGCGAACCTCCAGGAGAAGGTATTCCTGGGGCCGGCTCTGCCATTGGAATCGCTGCCGGGTTGCATATGCGCAACACTGGGCCCGACGAGAACCGTGTTCGTCAGCTAACTGACATGGGTTTTCCTCAATCAGCTGCCGAGCGCGCTTTAGCGCGCACCCACAACAATGTCACCGCAGCTACAGATCTGCTTCTCTCTCATCCTTTCCCGCTTCCCCCAGACCCGGAGCCAGAGCTAGACACACAACGGAATGAAGCCAGGACAGGTACCGAACAGCCTCCTGAACCTGCTGGCGAAGATGCGGACGCGTCTACCACGCACGACGAAGAAATGGAGCCGGAAGAAGCTACGTCATCTGCTTTGCCGGAAGCCCCAGCGCTTGTTTCTTCAGAACAGGGGAAAAGTTTGGAGGAATTGCGTCAGGAATTGACTGCAGCCCGCGAGCCGCTAAAGGCAGGCTTGACTCGACGGGCGTTGTTGCTTGTTGACGAGCACCCATCGTTGATCTTCGAGGTTCACAAGGCTTTCTTGCGCCCATCCCCAGATCTACAAGAATTATCCATTCGCTCCTTGATCGACGACATTAAGGAATACTCCCCTGGCGCATTGGATGTTCAAGAAGAACCCCTGGCGACGAGATGCAGACTGCTAGCGCTTGTGCTGTCGGAATGCCCTACACTCGAGCCAAGCATTGGCCGCAACCTCATGGACTGCCTTCTTGCGTTGCTCCTCTCAAATTCAACTACGATGGAACCAGATCACAGCACGCCTAAATGGCTCGCCTCTCATCTCCTTGTCACTGAGGCTCTGCTTAACATCGGGGATCAGCCTGTTCCAATTGTTCCCCCAAAGGAAGGAGATCCCATCGTTCCACAAGACCTCAAGCTTGGCCCTCCGTACCCCGACGCGCGGTCGATCGTTTTCGATTTTTGTGTCCGTCTACTTGCACTGCCCAGTTTACCTCGTGACGAGTTCTTAGCGACTTTGCGCCTTCTAGTCGTCCTTTCGCGCGATCACAACGTTGCATGCAAGTTCATCAAAAACGACGGAGTTTCCCTCATGTTTAAGCACCTGAAGGCCCATGGGGGAGCTAGCAGTTATTCATACGTCGCCATTATTCTCCGCCATGTTGCGGAAGACGTCCACACTTTGCAGGGTACGATGCGCCAGGAAATCAAGCGCTTCCTCTCCCAACCTCGCACGAGAGTTGTCGATGTCTCTAGCTTCGTTCGCAACTGCAGTGCAGTCGCTCTGAGGAACCCCGAGTCTTTCATCGAAGTCATTCAGTCTGTCTGTCAGCTTCAACAGCCTTACTCCGCGATCCAGCACATCAGCTTAAAGCCCGATGCTGCGGAGGATTCTGCGGCGTCTAATCAAGAAAGCCCGAGGCAACCAGATATGCAAGTCGATTCACCGACAGATGTTCCTCGTGTGCCATCAAATGAAGCATTGGAGTCTGTGGTTCACTTTCTCATATGCGAGCTGATGAGGACCTACAAACCACCCACGGATACTTCCACGGATGCATTACCTCAGTTGAGCAAACACCACCCCGCTCCAGCGGCGTCTGCCGAGCAAGCAAGCACCGAGGCATCAACAGTTCACCCCGACACCCCGAGCGAGCAAGAACGTTACACTCATTGCTGCTTCCTCATGCAGTGTCTCTCAGAGCTCCTATTCTCCTACGACGCATGCAAGCTTGCGTTTTTGTCATATAACCCCAAGAGGCAGCGCCAGCAGACACCGTCCAAGGACGGCAAGTACAGGACAGCAGTCCTTCAGTTCTTCCTCTCGGAGCTTGTCACGTATGGTACGCTCGCTGGCCAACCCGATGCTTCTGCGAAAGCACGGCTACACCTGTGTACTTGGGCCATGTCGGTCGTCGTGGCTCTTTGCGTTGACTGTTCGCCAGGCGCAGAGACGAAGGAAGTTCCTGCAGACCTCGTCTCGGTTCGCAAGTTTGCTCTCGAAGCCATCAGCAGGGCCATCAAGGAAACATTGCCTTGCGAAAGTATGGACGGCAGATATGGCCGCCTCCTTGCCTTGACAGACTTGTGCAATCGCTTGTTGACTGTGCGTTTCAGCAACAATGGGTCCAGAAAGCCACCGGAGGAAAACACCACACACGTTGCGAAGATCATGCTGGAGAAGAATTTTGTCGCGACTTTGACTAACGCTCTTGGCGAGGTCGACTTGAACTTCCCAAATATTCGCAACTTGGTCGCATCTGTTCTGCGGCCGTTGGAGAATCTGTAAGTCATTTACGCTTTCACTTTCAGGAATCGCACTGAGGACGTCTCAAGGACTCGTGTTGCAATTAAGATGAGTCGAGCTTCAGAAAAGTCCAAAGACGGCACAGAGGGGAAGGCTCAAAGTGTCGGATCAATGTCAGAGGACGAAGAAGAGGAAGGAGACGTCGATATTGAAGATGCTGAGCGCGAAGAGACGCCTGATTTATACCGTCATTCTGCTCTGGGAATGTACGTGTCTGACATTGAGTTTCCGTCTATGATTATTCTTTTCATTAACAATTTTTCTGATGTAGGTTTGGAGGTGTAAGCATGGTAGCTGCCAATTATGGCGAAGACTTATGTCTTTTTAAACAGGAGATGGAAGATGTCAACTATACGCAAGATGACGAGATGGATGAAGGAGACGAAGATGAAGAAGACGTTGACATGGAGTACGCAGACGAAACCGACAGCGAAGCGACTTCCAACTCCGATGAAGTTGATGCGGAGGAAGAAGATGGGGAAGATGAAGATGAATCTCATGGCGACGGGTGGCGGGATGAAGACGAAGATTACGAAGAAGAGGATTTGATTGAGAATGACGAAGATGGAGAACCCCCTGTTACCGCTGTCACTGGCGCCGACCATGTTCTTGACGAGGACATGATATGGCAGGTTTGTCCGAATTTGTGTTATTCGCTAGACTCCCGGTTTGACTTGAGGATTTTTTTTTGAAGGATGTTGATGATGAAGGAGATGCAGAGGACGAGAATGGTGACGAAGGCGAGGAGGATGACGGGGGAGGTTAGACCACTTTCCTGATCCGTCCTTTCTGCTTAACACTGATCCTCGATGCAGAACACATCAATGTGATTCACGCCGAGCAAGACGATGAGCCAGACATGTCTGACGAGGAAGGGTATGACCGTCGTTTACCGCCCGCAGGTTCCATGACTGACCCTTCGGGTAGATTTCGAGGCGATGTCGGTGTTGTTGACGTTCGGGATGTTCCCCCCATTGGCGCTGCTAATGACGAAGTCTTCACATACGCGGAGCCTTTCGATGTCGACGGAATTGAAGTCCAAGGGAGAGAAGTAAATCCATTCATCTCTCGGCGACGCGCTGGTAAGTGGTCATCATTTTGGTGGATGTTGGGTGACAGTTACGCAATCTCGTTAAGGCGCCGATGATGTTCAGATTTTCGGCCGAACTCGAAACATACTACCATCCGCGCCAAGCGAAGCGACAGTTCATCCCCTTCTTCTGGATGTATCGGTTGGCAGTAATCGCACATCAACAGCTCTTTCTCGTGGTTCCCGACGGCACCAACGAGGAAGCGGAAATAGCCTCCAAACTGAACTTATTCAATCGATTGAAGACATTATAGGAGGAGATGCTGTTCAAGTTTTCCAGCATATCGTGAACCGCTCTGGTGGTACCCGCGAGACAATTCGTGTCGACGTTGCTCCAGCCGCTTTAGCTGGTATAGAACAGGGCATGATCCATTTGCAAAGGCTTGCAGGTGTACCCCCTGGTACCAGTCGGGTAGAACGCATTCCTCGACAAAGTGAAAACCGTCCCGATACCCGCGGCCTCGATCCTCTCTTCACGGTGCAGAGGTGGACCGAGGAGGCCAAAACCGTTAATGGAAAACATGTTTCTGAGCGAGCCAACCGGCTAGGCAACCATGTCGTACTTGCTTTGTTACCGGCCGCCGTGGCTGCAAAGGCAAAGGAGGAGGAACAAAGACGACAAGCACAATTGAAGGCGGAGGAAGAAGAAGTTAAGCAGCGTGAGGCCGAGCGCTTAGCTGCTGAGGAAGCTGAGGGTGCCGCAGCCGCACAACCCAAGGACGACGCAGTCACGACCTCACCAGGGCCTTCCACAGCTCTAGCTCAAGAGCACACTGAAGAAGTTCCTGTCGCAGACTCGACAGCCAGTGACGTTGAGATGCGTGATGTACCTCCATCTGACCAGCCAACCGCTGTATCGGTTACTCCCCAGGAAGAGGTTGCAGGTCCTTCC
>JBBPOI010000607.1:0-11458 GCA_038091355.1 Phylloboletellus chloephorus
CATCCATCCCCCCCTCCCCGAACCCGTCCAGGCAATGCTGTACGCGACAGATGGCGTCGATAGTGATGCCGACTTCCAAAAGGCCATGGTTGGCGTTGGCAGCGTCTGGTGATTCATCCCCTTTTCCCATTTGTTTCCCCCTCGTCCTCAGCTTTGTCCCAGGTACGAGGGCAATCCGTGAGCGTCCTCCACCCCAAGCCACACCCTCTGAAGCTCTTTTCCATCAGATGTAACAAGCATTTGCTCGCGCTCGGCCAGGTCATCAAGGCCTCCGTGTCTCGGTCGCACATGATCGGCTACCAGTTCGGCACCGTCGGCGTGAGCGACGGCATCAGCAACGGCACCGCCGCCATGAACTATTCGCTCCAGTCGAGAGACCTCATTGCAGACCAGGTCGAGACTGCCGCGGGCGGCCATTGGCTCGACGGCATGGTTGTCGTCCCAGGCTGCGACAAAAACATGCCCGGTGTGCTCATGGCTCGTGAGTGCTCCTCGACCGCGCTGGCTTCCGTCTCATCTGACCGTTGCCACAGTCGGAAGGCTCAATCGCCCTGGCCTGATGGTCTACGGAGGCACTATTCTCGCGGGCTCGTGCGAGGGCCAGTCCCAGCTCGACATCATCTCCGCCTTCCAGTCGTACGGAAAATACCTGCAGGACGGCAAGACGCCTGCAGCGGAAGCATACCGCTACAACACGGTGCGACATGCGTGTCCTGGGCCGGGTGCCTGCGGTGGTGTGGGTAGCAACGCATGTCTTTGCCTGCTGCGACACTGACAAGCCGCAGATGTACACCGCGAACACCATGGCCAGCGCAGCCGAAGCCCTTGGGATGACTCTCCCCGGGTCGTCATCCTTCCCCGCCGAGTCCGAGGAGAAGATGGAAGAATGCAAATCTGTCGGCGTTGCCATGCGCAATCTTATCAGCAAAAATATATTGCCAAGAGATGTCATGACAAGGGCTGCGTTCGAAAACGCAATGGTGCGAGCTAGCTTTCCGCTCAGGTGTCGTGGATGGGCGTCGAACGCGTTTGCAGAGGCTGGTGATGATACTCGGCGGCTCCACCAACGCGGTGATCCACTTGATTGCCATGGCACACTCGGTCGGCATCACGCTCTCCATCGACGACTTTGCACGGGTCTCGGAGGCCACCCCGTTGCTGGCCGACCTGAAGCCAAGCGGCAGATACGTGATGGAGGATCTGTGCAAGATTGGCGGCGTGCCTAGTGCGCATCATTTCTTGTTCCGCTTTTGGCCCGACACGCTCAACTGTGTGCAGCGGTGCTGCATTACCTGATGCAGAACAAGTTGATTGACGGAGACACACTGACCGTCACGGGACAGGCGCTGGGTGAGAACCTGGAGCGCTGGGTCCACAGACACGGCGAGCTCTCCGCCAGCCAAGACATCGTCCGCCGGCTGGAGAGGCCCCTCAAGCGGACTGGACACATCCGGTAAGCGATGGACATGCGGCCGTGGGCGACGCCTGAGCAGGATTGCCAGGATTCTGCGGGGCAACCTGGCGCCTGGGGGAGCAGTGGCGAAAATCACGGGCAAGGAGGGCCTGGCATTCACGGGCAAGGCTCGGACGTTTGACACGGAGGAGGCGTTCATTGCGGCGGTCGAGTGTGGCTCAATCAGGCGTGGGGAGAAGACGGTGGTCGTGCTCCGGTACCTCGGCCCCAAAGGAGGCCCCGGCATGCGGGAGATGCTCAAGCCCACGAGTCTGGTCATGGGCGCGGGTCTGGGCCACGACGTTGCGTGCCTGACGGACGGCCGTTTTAGCGGCGGGTACGTAACATGAACATGTCCAGACCAGATTGCCGCGGATCTGATCCGAGTGCTGCACGCAGATCGCACGGCTTCTGCATTGGCCACGTCGTGCCTGAGGCGCAGGACGGCGGCCCCATTGCGCTCGTGCACGACGGCGACACCATCGCGGTGGACGCCGTCTCGAACACCATCGAGCTCGCCGTCTCCCCCGCGGAGATGCAGCGCCGCAGAAGCGCGTGGACGCCCCCGCCGCTCAAGGTCTCGCAAGGCACGCTGTACAAGTACATCAAGACGGTGACAGACGCCAGCCACGGCTGCGTGACGGATGCATAGACAGACAGCTTGTAGCATACACGCTGTCACCAATGTCAAGCTTTGAGCCTGCGCTTCTTTTCCCCTTTGGGCATCTTCTTTTTCCGCTTTTCCCGTGCTTCCCCCTTGACTGCCTTCTTCCGTTCCTGGACACCGTCTGAATGCGATGATCAAATTGCGAGAGTGCACCCACCTTTTTGGCATCGCGATCTTCGTGCCGATGGCCCCGGGGTGCCCTCCGCTCTCCCCGCGTGACATCACTCTCCGACGCGCTGGGCACGTGATGCTCCTCGGCCGTCACCAGGCCGATCGTGTCCGCGTAGATCACCGTCGCTCCGCCCGCGAGCACCTCCACGTCGCGTTCCGGATCCAACACCTCCGCCAGTCGCCGGGGGATGTACGAGCGCAAAAACACCTGCTCCCCGACGTCCACGTCCTCTGTCCCCTCCCCCGCCGCCGCCTCTGCGATCCACCGTTGCAGAACCCCCCTCTCGCTCCCGTCCAGTCCCTCCTTGGTCACGAATTCGAAGCACCGTCGCAGCCCGACACACCCCACCCCATACCGCCCAAAGAACTCCTCCACGTTCTTGATGTCGCTGCGCAGAAAGTCAAACGCATGCGGATGGTCGTGTTCGACGCTTTGCGAGACGTCAATCACGTACAAGTGGGCTTCGTGGTACAGGACGTTGTATTCCGACAGATCCGCGTGTACCAGCTTGCACTCGTGATACATACGTCGCATGGTCAGCACCAGTTCCTCGTACAACGATGCATATGCCGACGCCGGTATTCTTGCATCTTTCAGTCGCGGCGAGGCCCTGAGACACCGTTATGCTTTCTGTGACGCGCATTTCGTTCAGCACATACCACCCCTCTTGGTCCCCGAGGAACTTCATCACCAGCACGTTCTCCCGGACCTCGACGGGTTCCGGGCAATATATCCCCGCGCTCACTAGGCGTTTCAGGTTGCGCATCTCCTTCTCTGCCCATAGTCGCACCATCTTGCGCGGGTTGTGTCTGCTGTACCCCCTCCTAAATCTATATTCGCCCGTCACGTAGCGGTCGCGATCCTTGAAGACAAGGATGGATGTTTTATAGATCTTGAGCGCCAAGTGAGCACAGTCCGGCGTGAGCGCGTGGTACACGTTCGCCTATCTGCCTGTAAGACGACTGAAGACGAAAGCGTTCAATGTCTACCTCTTTGCCTGTGCTGACGCATCCGTTGACTTCCTGTATCAGTCCACGACCGATCATCTTGAACAATATAACTCTAGTCCGAGGGTCGAGCACCTGTTCCGAAGTAGCTCGGTCTGATCTGTCTTTGGCGTTTGCATACGAGCTTGGGCCCTTCCGGTTGACACCAACGCCCATGGCGTAGGGCTGCTCTAGCTTGGCAATCCTCGAGGAATACTTTGACAATGCAGCGAGCTGGCCACTGGTCTTGTCTTTCGCATCCATGTGGCCGCTTGCATTGCGCGGATGGTTGAATGCGGGCAGCGGGGCTACGGCGACGCCTTGGACGTTCCCGCCACTGACAGCGACGTGCTGACGAAGGCGATTGTACTGCTTGGTGAAATCTGAACATCTCCGTCGCACGTCAGAACGGAACGGAACGGACGATCAGAGGCAGACCCACCTCGCTCTGCGATCTCCCAGTCTTCGTCTTCTACCCTGTGGTCTACAAAGTCGTCGCTCGGCTCTGACCACTCCAGCGACTGGTCGTCGTCGATGTAATAACCCCCTTGTCTTGGATCATGCTGCTCGGCGTCTTCTAACGCGTCGTCAAACTGGCCATGGACAAGGTTCAGAGGGCTTTCCGCAGCCATCGTGAATGTCGGGTACAAAGCCTCTGCCACTGAGTCACCGCTTACCACCAACCAGTCATGCGCGCACTCCGCAAGCGAAACCCTTTCGCCTTTGAGCCAGACGACCCTCACATACTGCTCGACGAACAAGGTCGCGATCCTTGACTGCCTCGCCACCAGTGCTCACACCTGCTCACAGAACAAGCCGAGGTCGTCGAGCGCATCCGGGAACAAAACGGCTCGTCGAACAAGCAGAATCGAGCCGCCTTGCAACTCATGCTTGGACTGTCGTGCATCCAGTGTGTCTCCGCCGCATCCCGCTGGTCCTTCTTCCTGAACGTCGCTGGCGTAGATACGTCATGTACATGTTTTCAGATCGAACAACGCCGCTCTTTGCTGTCTTCCCTCCGTCTCCCTCGCCAGACCAAGCCAATGCTCCCCTGGACATGAGTGGCATTCTTGCCTACATTGCCATTCTCATCCACGTGAACCTCAGCCTCATTGTACACCCTCGCAGCATTGTCATCGCTGGCCGAGCGATCCGGGCAATCGGCTTCCTGGAAACGTTTGCATGGTCCGCTGCTGCGCCTCTGCTCGCAGTATACTCAGGCAGGGCATGGCAGACCTGCGCGTGGTGGTGTATCCCAGGGTTTCTGACATGCGTCGTCTATGCGGTGCATGGATGGATAAGAAAGGCGGACGAAGATGTGCTGGAACTAGAGAAGCTAATGTACGAAGCACCGGGCGCATGAGGAGCGATTTACTTGGTGGAGCCAGGTGTCGGATGCGGTGTGACTTTGGTGTACGATCGTTCTGCATTGCCTTGACGAGTTGAACTTGCCTGAACATGCGAGCCTCATGATCAGAGCCAGCCATCACTTTGCGGTGTCGGTCGCTCTTGTGCTGGAGGAATCCAGGAGCGTGAAGGAGCTGCACCAGTCCGCTCGCGCCAAGCTCCTTGAGTTCGCCATCGATACATGCCTGGTTGCGCATGGTGTCCGGTGAGTGGACGTCCTCTGCAGCCTGCGAGGACCGTCGGCGACGCTGCGGACAGCACAGGTTATCTCGTGGACGCCGTCTGTCCACCGAATCCTCTCCGCACCTTCTCTGCTCTCTTGAAGTCACTCCGCGAACACGTACGCCAGTCATGTCATGTCTATCCTGTCTCCGCCGTACCAGATCTGCGACAGAGCTCGGTATTCAAGCATGTCGTGCTTTGGAATCATTCCCCTGCAATGCAATCGTTCCTGGTCCACGTCCCCCTCCTACACGAGAGGTTAGCTGCTGTGGTCGATGGAGACGGGCAGTGTGTCTTCGTCAGACTGGACAGGTCCTTATCCGCGGTAAGCACCGTATGTCCTCTTTGCAGAGCCGTCTCCCTGATCGTCGTCCAGTCCCCAGAACCTCCTTGTACGCTCCGGGAGACGCTCTGCGACATGAGATCTCTGATGGCCGACTCCCCTGACGCGCTATCACTCTCCTTGTCCGATACCTTGGCGGAGGAAACCCTCGTCCCACTTGCGGCGGTCATGATTGACTATCCCGTTGCATATGTTCCTGCATTCTCCGCGCAGACATCCTTTCTCGAAGGAGAGGCGTTGGACATCTACGACGTCTCTTTCAAAGCAACGTCGCTCTCATCAGATTTTACCTCCAATCTCCAGCAAGGACACACATTGTTAAAGTTTTCCTGCCCACGGGTTCTCGTCAGCAAGCACGCAGAATTGTCACCAGGTACATTGATTGAGAAGCTCCACGTCAAGTTCAAGTCCCCTCTTGAGCGTATAGGAACCAGCATTCGTGTCACCCATCGCACGGAAACCCTTGGCAGAGTGGCATTATGAATCACAGCTCAAAAGCAAAAACACTCACTAATCTACATCTACGTTGATAATCTTGATGTCTTCAAATGGTTTATCTACCTTGTTTGCCTTGACGTTTTCGATAGCGTGAACGACCTCGAGTCCAGAAAAGACACGCCCAAATATCGTGTGTTTGTTGTCCAGCCACGGCGTTGCTGTCGTGGTGATGAAGAATTGTGAACCGTTTGTGTTCGGGCCTGCATTGGCCATGCTGACTGTATACGGGCTGGATGCAGTGTTAGCAAGTGGCTCCTGAATTCGTCGCCTAGCGTACCGATCATGTCTGAGATCGTCCGAAAATTCATCTTCAAACTCTCTCCCCCAGATAGACGTGCCTCCAGTTCCATCCCCGAGTGGGTCGCCCGTTTGGATCATAAACTTTGCAATGACACGGTGGAATATAACACCTTCGAAATACCCACTTCTCGCATGACCCACAAAGCTCTCAACTGTGTGGGGCGCTTGGTTGGGGAAAAGCCGGAGGTGGATATCTCCCATCGAAGTGTGGATGACAGCAGAGTTCGCCAATGGGGATGGACCGCCTTTGCCGACTACGGTGGCAGTAGCGATGGACTGTTCCTCGCGAGTAGGCTTCTCATTGAAGACGTCTCGATCGTTGAGTTTGCTGTCTCTGAGGGGAGTCGTCAATCCAAACTACCACAGCACGATATCCCTTCGACATACTCTGGTTCCGAGCGTGTGAAGAGATAGAACCTCTGGCGTTTGTAGCCCGTGCAAAACAGAGTTGGATCACGACTGGCTTTATTGGCTAGGATGGGATTTGCGGATGCAGCCATGGCCAATGTTGTGAGACCCTTCTTAGCTGGCGCTCCTTGGTACAGGGATAGGTTCATCCATCGGACGGCCTCGTCCTTTCCCAACAATCTGACGACACGATTCGTCACCGTGTTCACCACTAGACGAGAATATTCAGCACTTTCGGGGGCAGCGCCGAATAGAAACAGACCTTTAATTCCAAGTAATGTCGGGTAGATGACAAATGCTCCACTTTCATCCCAGATAGCATTGCTCCACATCCCTGGTATCCGTCCGTCCGGACCACACATCTCGAGCTCACGTTCCACTGCAAGTCGTCGCCCAAACTCCATATCCTCCACCTTGTATACAGCCGTCCCTGCTTGCTGCATCTCTTGGATCGCGGTAAGAGACTCGTCGTATTTCCGAGTGAGTTTCCCGGATAGGAATGAGAATATGCGGACCTGACGGTCGGGGAGAGAGAAGGTCACGAACGAAGTTGAATCGGGGGAGAGGGTAATGCACGTGGGTATGGACTTCGCCTAGGGAGTATTGATCGGGCAGCCTTTTCTTCAGTGAAACGCAGACATACCTTTTTGAACTCGTATAGATCAGTTGAAGTCTTGTATGACCACATGCCTGGCACATTCTTTGGTAGCTCAAAAGGGTCGATGGGCTGCCAAAACTCTACAAATCCGCTTTCATCCGCAGAGATGACCGTGTCGTACCGGTCGCTGTACTGAAGGATTTCAAGTACGTTGACCAGGATTCAATACAAGCGAAGGAAAGAAACATACGGTCATTAGGTGAACAGGTGAGCGGTGCAATTTGTCGATCGAGACGAGGGGCTTATCATCGCCTCTGCCGTCATATATCCTAATGACACCAGTGCTTTGCTCTGAGCTGCATCGAAGAGTGAGGGACTTACGACGCGAGAGAACAAGTAAAGTCTCACACTGCCAGCAGCCCTTGAGCCTGACCACGTCTGTGCACCCAGCAGCATGCATGCGGAGCGAAGCCAAGCTCGAGCATATTGATCATGTCTGTTCCCAATTAGCGTCCGCACGAACATCTCAACGCAAAGGAACACGGCGCACCAAAGTTCATGACATCGAATACCTTTGCCGACCCATCTTCGGAGATGCTGGCAAACAACTGACCATCCGCGCTCACGGAGACGCCTACAATCGGTGATGCGTGGGCGCGGAAGTGCTTTACGAACTCGATTCCAGTTTCTTGCTTCTTCCACAGCTTCAAGTGGCCGTCGATGGACGTAGTGATGAGGAAATCGGTCCTACAGCGGGAGTGAGCATGGTTTGGCGACAGGTTCCGGAGACGTACTTGGACATGACGCAGAAATTAAGAGCGTCCCGGTGCATGAAAGACTGGTAATATTGGTCTGCGTCTGGAAGATGCTCCAGGTATATTTTTTCGTGGGGAAGGACTAGCGCACGGGGCTCAGGAATGTATCTGGACGAGAGCAGGAGACATGCTTGCCTTTGCGTTTCTTTTTCGTCAGTGCATTCGCGTCTGCGGGGAGGGGCATTGGCCCGACGTCGTCGTCGCTGGATGCATCCTCCGCAGGTGCGCCGCTCTGGCGGTCGTCCCGCTCCCGCTCCCGCTTTCCGAGCACGCTCAGCTCGTGTTCAGGATCCATTCAAGTAGCAATTCCGAGGGCAGCTCAGAGTAAAGCGGTTCACGTGACTACGCTACACAACTACACAGTCCTTGTCGGTCCTGGACGACGCCGCCTTCGCATGCTGCGCCTCTTCCTCTGCCAACAACAGCTTCTCCTGCTCTGTCAAAAGCTGTCGCGTCGTCAACGCCATTGCCATGCAACGAGGGCAGTCCAACATACCCCCTTCTTGGCTCGTTCCAACATGGCCTTTCTCCTGCTCTCTCTCTCCGCCTTCGCCCGACTGAAGATGTGTCATGGATTATGCCGCGGCGAAGATAGAATGGGGAACGAATGACAACGGGTCCAGGATTTGCGAGTCAGACGATGGTTTACATTCAGTACGGGATCGTTTTGGCGACGATGGTGACGGCAGTGATGGGGATTTGGACATGGACGTGCAAGTGGTGGCAGAAAGAGTGCTGACGCGTTATGAGTGTTTACTGAGCGAGAATGCTGAGATATGACTGACCGGTCAGTCTTTGAGAAGTGACTGCTTAGAGAGGCAACGTTCGACGAGGTGAAAGATGCGGTCAACGAAGGTAGATGATGAGGGCGAGACCTTGCTGCATTCGATGTCTGCGTGCTGGAGGTCTTTGCGGGGAGTTTGGAACCTGCTGACGAAGACATATTGTGGGAAGAGGAAACCGTGGTGGAAGTCAGGCTGGGGCAGCTGTGATCCTCGGGGAAGCGATGCTGAGGACAATACTGCTTCCGGCAGGCCTGCAGCCCGCGTGAGAGGGTGCTCGGGAGGAAAGCAAGCGGGACGTACGTTGCAAGCGATAGGTGCATAGAGAACCTTTCCGCACTTGCCTCTGGCGCACACGGGTTGGGACCTGGTTCTGCCAGACTTTCCGGTCATGATGCTACACTCTGTAGTGATATGACGCTCCATGCGGATGTTGGGATCCTCGCCGGGGGGTATGGCGACGGGAGTGTTGCATAGCGGGCCTGGGACTCGGGTGAGGAGACGAGGCGAGGGTGGATCGAGCGACTCACAGCTGGGAGCAACGCGATTATGCTTGCGTTCGTCGTACTGCGGACAGAGATGCGCTGCGACGAGAAAGTGCTCTCCACAGAAACTCGCTGAGCAGTGCTGGCACTTGAAGGGAAGGAAGTCGACGAGCAGACAGGAGGACTCGGAGCACTGCTGCCCGATGGACAGCAGCTGGGCATCGTGTTCGATGTGCGGGCTCGAGTTCGAGTTCGAGTTCGACGCCATGGTGGACGCGCAAGCTTAAGCGCACACGGCCACGACATCGATGCTCATCGTTTCGTTCGTAAGCTCGTCCAGCTTGCCATCTGCCCGCTCAACGACACTCGCAACCAGATCAGACATGCAGAGTCCCTGGACAACCTCGTGAGTGTCGTCGCCGTGCATGCCAGCGCTCATCCGCGCGTGCAGAAGTCGGTCTGGGCAGGCCACCGCGACGCAGAGCTGAGCGAACTCGGTGAGTGGCCCTGCGACGTGCGCACAGTCGACCCAACCGAGTGTCAGGTGTGCGAGTGAGCACAATGCCTCCCGCCTCTCCCTGATCTGAATGAATGCCACATCGACAGCAAGCTACAGCACTCGGAGCATCCTACGCCGACGCCCCTCTCGACGCGATCATCACATCAGACCTCAAGCGTGCGCATGCAACCGCCATCGCCCTGTGCAACGGCCAGCCCAACCCAAAGCCATCCTTCACAGCAGCCCGTGACCTGCGAGAGCAGAACTTCGGCGACGCCGAAGGCCACCCGTGGTTGGTGCGTCAGATTCCCAACAAATCGCTCGAGGACCATTTCAGGGTTGGCCAATACCCTACTTTATGCGAACGGGACGACAAGTTTCCCAACGGAGAGAGCTTGAATGACCTTGCTGCACGCGCGGAACGCGCCATCGACGACCTTGTCCTGAAACCCTATCTCTCTCCTGCAGTCTTGTCGGGTGCTGGAGGTGTCCACGTTGCAGTGGTCAGCCATGGTCTCTGCATCGGTGAGCTAATCCCTGCTCTGCTGAAGAGAAACTACGGAGGTGCGCCCTCCAGGGACTACGGAGGTTTGGTGAACACCGCTTGGACAAGAGTCACTGTACAAGCCAAGGTGATTTTGGTCCCGTTCCGCCGGTGCGGTTGACCAAGCGAATGCAGCCTGGCGCCGAAATAACCAACGGCCTCGATACCCTACCTGCGCTCATCGTTACGGTGACCGACGTGAACCGACACGAGCACATCAATAACGTGGTGAGTTATTCACAAGCCTAGTCACTAGTCCTAACGAGCTCTCAAGAAGCGTCAGAAGGGGATCGTGGCGCATGACCACAAACAGCGGGGCATTCGCGAATTCTTCGGGGGTGGTGGCATCAAGTCCGTTGAAGGAGGGATAGAGGAGCGGAACTTGTCCGTGGATTCGGGCATGGACGCAGGGCACCCAGCATCTGATGCGGGTGATCAGGAGGCTTTCTGATTCTATGGAACGAGTGACCGACACCGAGACTCAGGCATACGGGAGCAGCCTTTTCAGGGAGACTGTCTGCGAGTTGCTGGAGTACGCCGTCTGTGCGAGGTTGTTTTTCCGTGCTGGTCTCTTGGATACATTCTTGTGCGAGTGGTTGGCATGGGCCTGACGCGACGAAGATGGTCAGTCGACGGATGGTGCAGTCACGCCAGACACGAATGCAGACCCGTTTGAACTTTCCGCTGGCGATGGCGCGCCATCTCTTCTTCGCGCCGCTGTGCGTCTTCAGCTTCGGGAAGCGCACGACGGCCGACGTCGAGAATGAGCGCGCGGTCGCGAGCAGGCCCAGCAGAAACATGAGTGGCGGGGGAAAGCTGCGAGGGCGTCACGTGCTGCGCTGTCCTTGACCATGAACGACTCGCAAGACGACGCCGATCGCGTGCGCACACTCAACGCGCCGCCGCCCCGACGCTGATCTCCCCCGCAGGTCCGCGCAAAGCGTCTCGCAAAGCTGCAGGGCGGGCGATCGAGTGCGCCGTCGCCCGACGCTGCATCCGCATCAGCCCCCGCCACCCCGCCGTCCGCGCCACCACCCAAGCTCGCTCAGCCAAAGCCTGCTCTGCCAGCCCCCCTGCCCACCCAGCAGCCCGCTCCCTCTGTCCCGGTAAAGAGGAAACAGGTCCCAGTCACCAAGCTTCCTATGCAGACATGGGAGGACGAGACCCTCACTCAGATATTCAGAGCCACCCTCAACGTATGTGCAACCGCACAGCGCGTCATGTCAGTCATCTCACCTCCAGTAGCGTCTGCTCGCGGAACGCAGCAGCTATGATATTG
>JBBPOI010000608.1:0-11451 GCA_038091355.1 Phylloboletellus chloephorus
TAGACCGGCTATGAGGGCACTGACGAGGAAACTTCTTGGTTGTTGGCTACAGAACTTGGACATGCCTCCAAGCTCGTCCAGGACTTTCATCTCCGATATCCAGACAAGCCCGGACCTCACTCCGACATCGGACAGAAAAATGATTTGTAGTATTCTATACTACTCGATCACTTCTGTACCTTGCTCTTCTACTCCCCCCTCCAACTCTGGCTCGTCCTCCATCAACCTCCGGTTTTCCTCTGTGGCTGCTTCCGCCACCTCCGCCCTCAACTCTGTCACGTCCTCCGCGATCTCTTCCCTCTCTCCGTCTCCCATGCTCTCCAAGCATTCCGACCTCCCTCCGTACACCTCCTCCGTCTTCAGCAGCACCAGCTGCATGAGCAACTGGTTCTGCCAGTCCAGGCGCTTGAAGAGCCCCCAGACCAGGTTCCAGATTTCTCCAGAACCCAGCGGGTTCTCTCCGGCCTCCTCCCGGACCTCTACCTCCGTCACCCTACTGGGGCCTGCCTCCGACTGCGCGTTCGCACTTTTACGTGGCTTCTCCACCGCCTCCGCTGCGCGCTTCCTCTTGCCCTCCGGTTTCTCCGCCCCCTCCGCTCCCTGCTGCTCGCACTGGCACTTCACCTCATGGCACGCCTTACAGGCCACTGACTTCCCCGGGGCGAGTTTGCACTCTAGCCCCCAGAGTTCGCACTGCACGCATGGCGGCAGCACTCTCCCCTTGGCCTTGTCGGAGCTCTGCTCTGCCAAGACCCGCTCAGCCTACGCTAGGTCAGCTCATATCTATCCTAGCTAACGAAGAGCCTACCTGTACCTTGGCCGCTTCCTCGGCCTCCCTTCACCTCGTCTCCACCTCCACCTCCGCAACTTGACGCACTTCCTCCGCACGCCGCTCCTGCACCCTCCTCCTCTGCTCTGTGAACTTCGCGGCACAGGTGTCGTCATTGTCGTCGGCCGCCTCGACCAGCCGTTCGTTGGACCAGTTCTAAATGTCATCGGTGCCGGACATGGTAGTTGATGAGGAAGGAGCAAAGAGCAGAGCACCCCGGACTTTATAGGACTCCGACCACCACCAACATGAAATTCCGACTCCGAATATTTTTTTATTCCACATTGGTTGCTCACTAGGCCTTCAGGGGTTCAGGCCTAAGAGGGGGATACTGTCATATCCTGGACCCTCCAAGCGCAACTCCGAACCTCCACCTACAACTCCGGCACTCCGAGCGCAACTCCGCTTCGAAGAGAAGCAAACTCCAGTGTGTTCTCTATCAGAATGTAACTCTGGGTCTCCGGACCTCTAGGACTTTTATTTGATTTCTCCCCCCGATACATTATTTCAAAATCGTTCATAGATTTCACATCCTCCATCTCGGAGTCTAGTTTCCGACCTTCAACTGTCAGGATGAGACCCCAATCTTGTCTTGTGACGGGACTCCAGGTTTGTTTCACTCGTGATATTCCTCCGATTCCGCTCATAATATTCCCTCCGTAATCTACTTACAATCAGGGTATTTAAAGTACAAGCCTATCCCTGTATTCTGCAGTTCGAATATCGACTTGGCCTCAGCTCCTTTCTGCGCTCTGAGTCTCCCCAGGCTCTACTCTTAGATCGCTCGCCAGATTAGTCCTCCCGAAAACTAAGTCTCGCTCCCCCCACTCCATTTCTGACCTCCGAAATCTGGGACTGACTTGCGGCAGAGGCGCACCACATAAGGTGAAGCCAACGTCCCACCACCCCGAAAACTAACTCTGCCCTCCGGAGTTCCTCCAGAGCTGACCCGGGCCTTGCCTGACAATTCGGCACCTCTGCTTTGTACTGACCTCCGATCCTCCGTTCTTGCGCAGCTTAGCAGTTGCTTTCCGCTCCCACGTTCTTAACAGTACCTCCGAACTCTCGCCCTTCTATCTGTCTCAGTCTTTAACAGTGTGCACTGTGCAGCATATTACTAATACTATCTATGATAAGAGCGAATATTACTATTCGCTTACTATAATTGTTATCTATTGCTACAAGATTTAATGTGATTATGTGAAATGGTGAAATATGTGAAGGTGTGATATCGTGAAGATGTGAAGAGATGAAAGGGTTAACAGATAGATAATTCCCACAGTCACGTGACTGGAAAATGAATATTTACTGAAGGAGTGCACAACAGCTTAACTTCATAAATATAATGAAAATAAATATTATCCACAAGACAGGGGCAAAAGACGAGTGCACAGCAGCTCAAGCTTTGTGTTTCTAACATCTAGCCCTATATATGAGGTGCCTAGACTAACGCATGCATGAACATGTGCTGTCCTTGTGTCCATGGTCCAGAACCTGGGCTAAGGGTTCTGTGTTATAATAAATGCATAAGCCCAAATGTGACAACTAGTGTCACATCACGTGACATAGGCTGGACATCATGTGATGTGGCATCACATGATGAGTCATGTGACATAGTCACGATGGCTCTAGAAAATAAAGTAAAAGAAAGATAAATAAATAGAATAATAAGTAATCCATAATAAAGTAAAAGGAAAATAGTCTGTGCAAGCCAGAGGGCGGATGTCAAGTCCTGTGTTCCTAACAGGAAGCAGATGGAACTCCGGAGTTGGTAGCACAAACTCCGGAGTTAAGAGCTTCCATTTAGGGCTCCAGAGCTCCGGAGATACTTCCGGAGTAGGTTATATTTTGTCATTCACAAACCTGTTTAACAACTCCAGTAGTCTTTAACAAGTCTTCCACAATCTACTGTCAAGAGCACAGGTCAATGTCATTGTTCACAAGTGATACGCTGCTGTGTATCAAACTCCCTTTCCTTATATTCATTACTACCCGACTTCCTTCATTGGTTGTTCCGGGTTTAGGACAACATTACAACTCCTGTCCTCAAGAGTTGTTACAGCCTTGGTTTTGCAAGTTCGCTACAACATGCAGCTTTAGGTTTGGCGCATGACTATTCCTTATAGCAGAGGTGCACCACATAAGGTGAAGCCAACATCCCACAACCCTGAAGAGCTAACTCTGCCATCTGGAGTTGCTCTGGAGCTGACCCAGGCCTTGCCTGACAGATTGGCACTTCTGTCCCCATGCCTCTTGTTATAAACGCGTTGCCTTTCCTATGCAGGTAAACACCCCTACAGTAAAAGAATTGAACTGGGCCAGGATTGAACGCTCGACCTGGCATAATACTTAGCTATTACATAAGCATGTCATGTGACCTAACACATGTTTTTAATCTCTGCTTTATTAATAACATGAGGTGTACAGCCTTCTTAATTACCACTTCTATTTACGCTTCTATTTCACACACATTTGACATGTGTTCTAATTAGAACCTTCTATTTCCCATGCACAGCTTGGTCCATGTGCAGTAGTCTGGGGTATATAAAGGACCATGTATTGTAGTTAATCCCCAGCTTAATCCACTTGTTTGCTACAGCATCAAGTCCATTAGATCTAGATAGTTGTGTGGTGTGATCTCCTAGTTAGTAGTACCCTTCAGGGCCCTGGGTCAGCACTTTGGTGTTGTCCTCTGTCCCTTTCTCTTTTCTTTTCTCCTTGCCAGTCTGCGTTGTACTGAGAACAACTGCACTTTTGTAACAAGTCTTGGGGCTTAGTGTGCCCCCTTGACTTAGATAGTAGAGTCCCTGTGGTGACAGTCTTAGGACTTGTTACACCTCTCTCTGCTCCATCCAGCCTATGATGTTTTATTGCATCTTTGATAGTGCTTTAACAGCGCTATTTTGACAGTTTTAACAATACCAAGATAACTAGCTATTTTTTTCTGCACAACCCATACTCCCACAGCCTATCCCGAGGGGTATGGGTTACAAGGGAGCCTACTGTACATAATTCCCTAGAGCACGATGGTCCTTGCTTCCATAGTAACCGTGCTGTGAGTGTGAGGTAACTGTGGGAATTCCGAGATTCAGGGTTTTACCGATGGATTGGGGCCTCACTCACCATCACTCTCTGTTGAACCACGATGTCCATCGCTCATGCAATCAAGCAACTAGGCATCCTCGGTGCAGGGCAGATGGGCACAGGCATTGCCTTTGTGTCCGCTGTCCGCGCCAAGGTCCCCGTCCTCCTCCATGACGCCTCACGCGACCAGCTCACCACATCCCTCTCCTTCGTCGACAAGCTCCTCATGAAAGACGTCTCCAAAGGTCGTCTCACCGCTGCAGATGCATCCGAAGCCAGGGACCGCATACAGCCCGTCGACTCCGTCGCTGCCATGCGGGACGTCGACATGGTGGTCGAGGCCGTCTCGGAGAACCTGGACGTGAAGCGGCGGGTGTTCAAGGGGTTCAGGGACACGTTGAAAGACAATGCGATCTTGGCGACGAACACGTCGTCGATCAGTATCACCAAAATCGCGGCGTCCGTCGTTCCGGAGGGCAAGTCTGCGGCGTCGGAGGAGGGGAAGAAGGCCGCGAGCAGGGTTGTCGGTGAGTATTCGGAAGGGCGTTGGCGAGGGAGGGGTGTAACGCGCATGTTCTTTGTAGGCCTGCACTTCTTCAATCCTGTTCCGGTGATGGTGCGTCGTGTCGTTCTCATAGTGGCAGAGATGTTGGACGCCAGCTCGCTCGCAGAAACTCGTCGAGCTCATATCTGCAGTCCAAACCTCGGAGGAAACGCTTGATCGTTCGCGTGCATTCGCGCAAGCGTGTGGTAAAGGTTAAGATGCCCCGATTTTGCTACGTGGTACGGCCGCCCCAATTGACTACTGACGAATTAGAGGTCGCAACGTCGCAAGACGTCCCTGGCTTCGTCTCCAATGCTCTCTTGATGCCTTTCATAAACGAGGCCATCATGTGTCTAGAGAAGGTTACTCTAATAGCGAATATTCCGTCGAGGTAGACACTGATACATCTCTCTCTCTCCATAGGGTGTTGCTACGCGGGACGACATTGACAAAACATTTAGACTAGGGATGGCTCATCCCATGGGTCCCCTTCAGCTTGGTAAGTACTCGTGGCCGTCTCGCATTCGTTGGACGACTCCTGATCTTGTTTTCAGCTGACTTGTGAGTCTCCATCCACCATCTGACGATAACAAGCCTACGCTTGCAAAATTGCTAACCCAACGTAACACCAACTGGTAGCATCGGTCTCGACACCTGTCTCTCGATACAGCAGACACTATACACGGGCACGTCAGATTCAAAATACCGGCCTTCGGTGCTGCTGGAACGAATGGTGGATGCGCAATGGTTGGGACGAAAGAGTGGAAGGGGGTTTTATGAGTATAATGATGACTGATTCTGGGACTCATGGCTTAAATCGCGGATATATTTGCCACTTGTGCACAGTATTGGTGTTATTCCGTCACCGGCCGAGTTGTGGGTACTGTTGATGTTCGTCACGATCAGTTCAAGTTCCCTGACCGCTCTGGTATCCGTATTTTCCTCCATACCATTCAAGGTCGTGATCGGGATAATTAGATGGATCTGGAGAGCAGATTGGCATCCAGCAAACCTCTAGGATTGGCGATGGGCGATCTGGGATGATATGCCGCTTGGGATATGAATATGCGTGCGGTCGCTCGAACGCGACTTCTCCCTCACTCCGCTCCCGACATGTCAGCTGTGCAAATCTAATGGGTTTGGCCGCTGAGCGGGAAGGTTGGCGAGAGAGATGCGACGCCGACTTTGGAAGGATACTATCGTGACTGAGGTACGTCTTGAAGAGTCTCAACGGCAGTGCGAAATGGTGCACCAGCCAAGGGGAACAGGAGATGTGTCCACGATGACAAGAGCACGCTGGTGGGCGTGCAACGTGACCTTGAGGCGCCTAAATCAGGCAGGGTGCAGCCTGCCCGGGCCGTTGCATGTTCATAAAGGGGCCGAGGTCTTGAGATCTCATTGTCAGATCACTGCACACCACTGCCATGGCACACCGTATCGTCGATCTCTCGCACACACTCACCACGACAGGGCCGATGTCTATCTGGCCTGGACACCCTGCATTTTCGTTGTACAAAACGGCGAGCATCGCGGAGCAGGGATCCAACGTGACCGCGCTCTCGTTCGGATCGCACACGGGCACCCACCTCGATGCACCATCGCATTTCATCGCCAACGGGCAGGCGATCCACGAGCTGGACCTGCACCGGCTGTTTGGGCGTGCGGTGGTCGTGGACGTGCGGGGGAAAGGGCCGCGGGAGAGGATCACGTGGGCGGACGTGGAGGGATACGAGGGGAAGCTGGGGGAGGGGGTGATCGTGCTGATCTGCACGGGGTGGTCGCGGTTCTGGGGGACGGACAGGTACGGAGACCACCCCTACCTCGACCCGGAGGCGGCCCGGAAGCTGGTCGAGCGGGGCGTGCGCGTCATCGGCGTCGACGCGCTGAGCCCGGACGATATGAAGCTCGAGTCGCGGGAGACCGGCGTGCACGGGATCGTTCTCGGGGCAGGAGGGGCGATTGCGGAGAACATGAGGGGGGTCGAGGAAGTAATCGGCATGGAGAGGCCGGTGGTGAGCTTGCTGCCGATCAAGATTGGGGGGTGTGACGGGTCTCCAGTCCGGGCCATCGCGTTCGAGGCAGCGTGAGAGCCTGTTATGTAATGCAGTATGTACATTGTTGAGAGTGTCGTCGACATCGTCCGCAGCGATGAGGTCTCTGTCGGTCCTCGTCGCGCTGCTGCTGTCCACGTCGGGGCTCGCATTCAAACGGGAATCATTCAAAACTTGCGACCAGTCTGGCTTTTGTCGCCGCGGTCGCGCCCTTTCCGCACGCGCTCTCGCCGCGGCTGAGTCCTGGCAGTCCCCCTACTATATTGACTCTTCCTCCATCCTTCGCGACCCAAACGAGGCCTTTTTCACCGCCGTCGTAAAATCCACCATATACCCAGATGTCAAATTCTCCCTCGACGTCAGAGTGCACGATGATGGCGTCGTCCGTGTCAGAATGGACCAGGTCGCCAGCTCGTGGAGACACTATAACGAAGCAGCCTCTTGGGCTCTTCTTCGCGACCCCCCACTTAGCAAATCTGTCCGAGTTAGATGGCTCGTCGGAAAAGACGAGATGCGCACTAGATATGCCCACAATGACGCGTCGTTCGAGGTCGCCGTACAGTACACCCCCCTCAAGGTTACCGTCTACAACAACGGCGAGGAGCAAGTTGTCCTAAACGGTCGCGGTCTACTCCACATGGAACATTTCAGGACCAAGCAGGACGCGCTGCCTCCACAGATTGAAGATGCAGAAGGCGAACAGGTCCCATTCCACGTCAACAGTGCTGCCTGGTTCGAGGGCGAGGAACATGACGCCTGGTGGGAGGAGACTTGGTCGACATGGACAGACTCGAAGCCCAAGGGTAAACCGTGTCGCTGCGCGTGTCTGAATTCATCTCATCTATTCCACAGGCCCTGAATCCCTTTCGCTCGACATAACCTTCCCTAATCACCCTCATGTCTACGGCATTCCTGAACACGCAACAAATTTGTCCCTCCCTTCCACCACTGGTCCTGACGCATCCTACTCAGACCCTTATAGACTCTACAACGCCGACGTGTTCGAGTACCTCGCAGATTCCTCCGTGGCTCTATATGGCTCTGTCCCCTTGATGCATGCACATGGTAAGAAAGGCACCGTCGCAGTGTTCAATGCCGTCGGAAGCGACACCTGGATCGATGTCGGAAAGAAGAACGGCGGCACAGAGACGCAATGGATCTCTGAATCTGGAATCCTCGATGTCTTCATTCTACCCGGTCCTGACCCTGCCTCTGTCTTCTCCCAATACGCCCGCCTCACAGGCACTCCTACTCTTCCCCCTTCGTACTCCCTCGCGTATCACCAATGCCGCTGGAATTATGTCAGCAGTGACGACATCAGAACAGTACAGAACCGGTTCGATGAGGAGGATATGCCGGTGGACGTCTTATGGCTCGATATCGAGTACGCAGAAGGACACAAGTACTTTATGTGGGACGAGAAAACGTTCCCAGACCCAGTAGAGATGATTGCGGACGTAGAGGCCAAGGAAAGGAAGGCGTGTCTGATTTCATCCTAGTCTCCAAGTCACCATTGACGCGTTCTGACGGTGCACAGATGGTTGTCATCATTGATCCCCACCTCAAACGCGAGTCCAATTACCCCGTTTACCAGCTTGCTTCCGACCTCGGAGTGCTTGTCAAGCCCAAGTCGGGAGAGGGAGAATACGAAGGGTATGTCCCTCCTCTCACATACTTCATATGTGCATTCATTTCTAACAGAGTACATTCAATAGATGGTGCTGGCCTGGTTCTTCCTCCTGGATCGACTTCTTCAACCCTAAGAGTTGGGATTTGTGGGTCAAGTTATTCAAGACGAAGAGCATCGATGGCTCGTGGTCGTGGACGCAAAGCTCGGAGAACGTGGGCATCTGGAACGATATGAACGAGGTTTGTCACTCATTCGACCCTTGTGTATCACGATTGCCGCGCATCCCACCCCATTTGAAGTTGAAGCCAAGGTTATCTGACTAATTTTTCATGTAGCCATCGGTATTCAACGGCCCCGAGATTTCCATGCCGAGGGATAACGTACACTACGGCGGATGGGAGCACAGAGATGTGCATAACATTAATGGCATGCTTTATGTACGCACCTATCATTTATGTGGGTTTCGCTCACGTATCTCTTGTTCCTCCTTTCGTCGGTTTATATCAGGCCAATCAAACCTACGACGCTCTCTATCACCGCTCTGACCCTCCCAGACGTCCCTTCGTCCTCACCCGCTCCTTCTACGCGGGTACGCAACGCTTTGCAGCGACATGGACGGGTGACAATCTGGGAACTTGGGAACACATGGCAGTGGGAGTGAAGATGGTTCTTTCGAATGGACTGGCGGGAATGGTATTCTCAGGATGTGAGTAGTCGCATCCTTTTCTTTCCTATGGATAGGATTTCTCACCCATCCCAGCTGATGTCGGTGGCTTCTTCGGTAATCCTGATCCCGAGATGCTGGTGAGATGGTACGCCATTGGCGCGTTCTCGCCTTTCTTCCGAGCCCATGCACACATCGATACAAAGCGCCGCGAACCATATCTTTTGGACGAGCCCTACAAGGGTATGCTCAAGGACATGTTGAGGTTGAGGTATTCGATGCTTCCAATTTGGTACAATGCGTTCAGGGAGAGCAGTCTGACGGGAGTACCTATCCTGCGGTATGTGTTGCATCATGGTAACTGAAACGACTTTGGTGCTGACGCAAAGTCGTAACGGGTAGCCCTCAATACGTGATGTTCCCCCAAGACGAACAAGGCTTCGGGATTGACGACCAGTTCTATCTCGGTTCTTCTGGTCTCTTGTGCAAACCTGTTACCACCCGAGGGGCAACGTCTGCCACAGTCTATCTTTCTGACGCACAGGTCTATTATGACTATTTCTCTCACACTCGCTATCTCCCATCTGCCTCTTCTGAGAGCACAGGCAGGACGGTTACCGTTCCCGCAGCCCTGCAGCAAATTCCTCTTCTCATCCGTGGTGGCTCCATCCTCCCCACCCGCGAGCGTCCCCGCCGTTCCTCCTCCTTGATGAAACACGACCCATTCACGCTACGCGTCGCACTGGACGTCGGCGGCGGAGCGAAAGGCGAGCTCTACCTGGACGATGGCGAAGGATTCGGGTACCAAAATGGTGAGATCGTCTGGAGGGCCTTCCAGGCATCCACTACGACCAACGGTAGGAAGGAACGGGAGATCAAGATCGAGAGCCGCGATCTGGCTGCTGCATCGTCGGACGTCATGCTGCGGTCGTACGACCCCCCGAACGCATTTGCGACGAGCGTCGCGGACGTGCGGGTCGAGCGCCTCATCGTCGTGGGTGTTGGCGCGCAGCCGGCGTCAGTGGTGCTTCAGGGCGAAGGGCGGGCGCTGGAATGGACGTACGAGGCGGGCGAGGGCGACGGGGCGAACGTAGTGGTCGTCAAGGATCCAGCTGTGGGGATTACGCGCGATTGGGCCGTCGTGATCAAATTTTGAAGGGGCCGAAGCTGATGAGGGCCGGATTTCCATTGCATGTTCGACTGCAGAGCTTTCCGGGTCACGGAGAAGTGTTTTTGTATACGTCTTTGATTTTACACTGTAACATACACTAGTCGATCTAACGCAAATACCAGCGCGGAGGACATCGCCGCCAACAGCTTAGTTGCGAATAACCTCTTTCCGCTGTCGCGACGATGAACGCTGCCACGATAGTCGACCTCTCTCATCCACTGCTCGAGCCCGTGCCATGTTACCCAGGGGACCCTCAGTTCAAAATGAGCCCCGCATGCTTCTTCCCCCTCATCTCCTCCAAGTCTGTGTCTGAGTCCCCGCGCCCCGAGCTGGTCGTCTGCGTACATGCATTCTCGCTCGGCACGCACACGGGCACACACATCGACGCTCCCTTCCACTTCTTCCCGTCTGGCCAGAAATTGCACGAGATCAAGCTCGAGCGGTTCGTCGGCCGTGCTGTTGTACTCGACGTCCGACATCTCGCGCGGGATCGGGGCAAGATCTGCTGGGCCGACATGACTGGCACGAGCGCCAACGCTCTCACGGCGGCAGCGCTATCATCCGTCGGCTCACGCACGGACGGGAAGGCAGACATCGTACTGCTCTGGACCGGCTGGGACGTACACTGGTGTACCCCCAAGTATTTCGCACATCCCTATTTCTCGCGGGACGTCGCTACCGGGCTTCGCGACCTGGGAGCCAGGATCGTGGGCGTGGACATGCTCAACCCCGATGAGACCCCTGCCGACGAGAACGCAGAGACGAAGGACGGGTGGGGCATGCATGAAGAGCTCCTTGGCCATGGGATGCTCATCTGCGAGAATCTGAAGGGTCTCGGAGACTTGACGTGCGCCGGTAGAGGTGAGGAAGAGGAAAAATGGGTGAGCTTGATGCCGCTGAGCATACACAACGCCGATGGTGCTCCTGTGCGCGCATACGGTTGGAGACAACGCGTTTAACAGCACCAACGAAAGAGCTACCTCGCGCTTCAAAACGACATTCGGTAAATCATGACCATCCTCCATTATGGTATCACTATATAGCTCGGCCGAACGAGTTATTCCGCAGCCGTATACGTATGGATCCAATAAATACCAGCCTGCATTCGATAGCATTGAGTATTTGGTGAGTACACGTTGTTTGCTTCTATTTACATTTGCCCCTAGGACGAAGGTGACCATACTAGAGCAGCGTTAGGCACATGCTACGGCGCCAGTGTGGTCTGTTCTCATTTCCCTGTCGGTGGGAATCCCAGAGACCCTCAAGTTGGATGTACAGTCAGTGCACGAATGCACTGACGCCTGCCTGAAAGAGCTGGCCGACGGGCGGTGCTTGTGGCAGACTTGACCCGCCACTGTGGACAATCGTGTCCACGACGGCTCATGTCCACAACACCGCGGGTATATAAGGCTGGTAGGGCGAGATGATCCTCACCCATAACGGACATCTTGCCCATCATCTGTGATGCCTGCTGTAAC
>JBBPOI010000609.1:0-11440 GCA_038091355.1 Phylloboletellus chloephorus
TGTAGGCCAAAACCCACAAGAACTTGACTAGAGTTCTTGGGGCGTATTCATTCATCCTTATATACTAAGGCTACATGGTCCGTGCACATATGCACAGCAGATTACTAATACTATGTATGATAAGAGCGAATATTGCTATTCGCTTGCTATACTTGTTATCTATTCTACAAGGTTCAATGTGATTATGTGAAATGGTGAAATATGTGAAGATGTGATATTGTGAAGGTGTGAAGAGGTGAAAGGGTGAGCGGATAGATAATTCCCATGGTCACGTGCATGTTCCCATGGTCACGTGACTGGAAAACGAGTATTTTACTGAAGGAGCACTCAGCAGCTCAACTTCATAAATATAATGAAAATAAATATTGACCACCAAGACAGGGACTAAAAGCGAGCGCACAGCAGCTCAAGCTTTGTGTTTCTAACACATAGGATAGACTTTAGCCTTTTTAGGCTTAAATCCTTCCTTAAGCTCAATTGCATAATCCCATGGCTTTCGCACAGGGAGCCACTCTGAGCTTTTCTTTTCAAACACGGACAGGTATTGGTGGAACTCCTTAGGAACCAATTCCTGTACCATTTTTGTGGCAATCCTAAAGCCTAAGAAGGCCCTGGACAATCACACAATACCTCAACAAGTAAAAGACTAAGGATCGAACCAAGCAGTAGGCCAAAACCCACAAGAACTTGACTAGAGTTCTTGGGGTGCTTTCATTCATCCTTATATACTATAGCTACATGGTCCGTGTGCATATGCACAGCATATTAATAATACTAAGTATGATAAGAGCGAATAATGCTATTCGCTTGCTATACTTATTATCTATGCTACAAGGTTTAATGTGATTATGTGAAATGGTAAGATGTGACATTGTGAAGGTGTGAAGAGGTGAAAGGGTAAAGGGATAGATAATTCCCATGGTTACGTGCAAGTTTCCATGGTCACGTGATTGGAAAACGAATATTTACTGAAGGAGCACTCTGCAGCTCAACTTCATAAATATAATGAGAATAAATATTATCCACCAAGACAGGGATTAAAAGCGAGCACACAGTGTTACACATCCTTAGACCTGCACCACAGGGACTCCACTAGCTAATCTACTGGGACGCACTAAACCCCAATAGATGTGTACAAAAGTGAGCAGTTTTACAAATAACCGTCGAACTGGCAAGGAGAAGAGAGGAAAGAAAGAGACAGAGGCTACACCGAAGTGATAGCCCAGGCCTCTGAAGTGTAACTACTAACTAAATGATCACACAATCACACAAAAGACTAACTATGCCCAATGGACCTGCTGCCGAAGCAAACAAGTGGATTAAGCTGGGTATTAACTATGATACATGGTCCTTTATATACCCCAGACTACTGCGCACAGACCAAGCTGTGCGTAGGAAATAGAAGGTTCTAATCAGAAACACATGTCAAACGTGTGTGAAATAGAAGCGTAAATAGAAGTGGTAATTAAGAAGGCTGTACACCTCATGTAATTAATAAAGCGGAGATTAAAACACGTGTTAGGTCACGTGACATGCTTATGTAATAGCTAAGTATTATACCAGGTCGAGCATTCGATCCTGGCCAAGTCCAATTCTTTTACTGTAGTTTGCCCATATAGGAGAAGTAACGTGTTTATAACACACAGCAGCTCAAGCTTTGTGTTTCTAACAGCCAGGTACATAGCCACCCTGCAGATGTATAAGTAGTGTAGAGGCTGGGGCTTATCCCCCAGCTTTCCAATCCCTGAGTCACCCCCATCATCAGGCTATACTAGGTTGCATGTAAGTCTCCCCATCGGCTAGGGTTATGCCAGACCAGGGGTGGTTCCCCTCTAAATAACCTATAGCCAGGCCCCAGGCTTAAGGTGATAAAGGTTTCTGTCACCTAATGGCAGCAGGACTAGCACCCAGCCCATGCTATCCATACGGTTATTCACCGTACTAAATAAGGATAATGTTGCTGCACTCCCATAGTGCACTATGGAGGGTCGCTGGTCACCTTGGCCAGACATCTTGGAGTAAGACGATAATACAACTCCTGCACTGTTAGTTTCCGGTCTTCCTTTCTTCAAGCCCATATCTTTAGGGCAGTAGGAATTATTGGCATCCCTTTAGTATTATACCATTTGTAATAGATTAGTAGTAGACGACCTCTACCTCTTATACATGTACTCTAGTATAGGGGGATTAGGGTTTGGTGGTTTAGGAAGACACCAGATCCTAACAAAAACAAAAGAGAAAAACACAAAACAGGAGAGCAATGGTTCCATGAAGGCCAGCTAGGCTCAATCAATTAGCTTTGTATAATGAGGGATTAAATCTCATTAAACCCAAATTAACTGCAATTTGATTTCATGCATTCTAAGACTGTATCAGTGCAGTCAATGGTACCCATATCCATGCTTTGTCTCTCCTGAAGAACATGTCAATATGCACAGCCATAAGGGCTTTCTTTCCCAGAACTGCCTTTTTGTTTGCAGCTTTGATTTTCACTTCATGTATGCAATAACTGGACAGGATGGAGCATCTTCTGATGCAATATGGAATGATGCTTGTAGTCATGACCTTCGAGGGCCAGAGGCCGGCCGGCAAGCTGTCGACAGGACCGCTCGAAAGTCCGTCGTTCGCCATGGCGGGGACCTATCTCGTAATGTGGGCAAACACATAGCTGGCGATTCGACCAGAGCGCCATGAAACCAACCCCCAAGGCTACTCTTGCAATGCCTCGATCTCTCGCTTACTTTGAACGAGGTGCGCCTCGTAAGAATCTTGCGCATGAGACTGTTCTATGAAGTCGAAAAGATGAGATTCAGGACGGCGGAAAAACTCGGACACGGATGGATGCGTGGTGCATACCTGGCGTCTTCGCCATCGCCCTAAACCGGGCGACGATCTGCCTGTTGTGCTTGATCGCAGCGAGTTGGACGTGTTTGATCGTTCCTACAACGCGAGCGCCATCACCGTCGGACCTCGAGCGCATCGCATCTCCCGCTCGCCCGAAAAACGACGAACCTGAGACATGCACGACGTGCGGGATGACTCGTGCGCCGTTGATGGACGAGAGCAGGGTGACGGCCCCCCACGCGAGGGCGTGTTGGTCGCGCGCGACGCGGACGATGCAGAGGCACGTCGTCGGAGAGAAGTATTTGACTGTTCGTACGGCGGGGTCAGGACGGCACATCCCAAGAGAGAGAGAAGACCTCGAAACCCGCCGGTCATCGAGCCTCCGACGGCGCTCCATCCCGCATCGCCGAAATTCGAGAGGACGCTCTGTCGCAGGGCCGCGTATACGTGCTTGGCGTCGAACGACGACGACGCGCGCGGAGTTGGCAACGTGGATTTGTCGTCCGAGACGGCGATGAATTCGACGAGCAGCCATCGATTCTGTGGGGGGCCAGCGGTGAGCGCGCGATGCAACGACCGAGCTAGCAAGCGTCCCACCTTGAACCTGACCATCCGCAGACTCGCTTATGTCATCCACTCGTGCCCCCATGGTTTTCCTCGTCCGCCTCGCATCCCCGCGCAATGTCCTCCCGCTCGCCGCCCGCTCCTATGCAGCAGGTTCCGTTCCTCCGAGTCCCCCTCCCGCAGAGCCAAACACCCATTTCAAGATCACGCTCAGGCGCTCCGCAATCGCCCTCGGGGAGCGCAAGCAGGAGACGCTGACCGCCCTCGGGCTGCACCGGCGCATGCAGACGGTCTATCATGAGCACACCCCAGAGTCCGCCGGGAAGATACTTAAGGTGAAGGAGCTCGTCGAGGTGGAGAACGTCCCCGCGAGCGCTGTGCGGACACAGTCGCAGCAGCGTTGGGAGAGAAGAGCCCCGCGGGGGTACTCGATCGCAGGCTCAAGGTTGATAGGGTTTCAATGAACGCGGTGTATTGCTGGGTATGTTTTTCGTTTATGCTGTATCATATGGATCCTGAAGCGCCCAGGCTTGCTATCTCGTTGACCATACCCCGGTTTAGTCGATCCTATCCTGAAGCGTTTTTATAATTTCCTTGCCATCACGAGGACAGAGGTGTACTCCTTGGGTCTCAAGCAAAGTCTATTAGGTAACTTTGAGCCTACAACTTCGCCTCCATCCAAGCTTTCAAACCAACATCTTGAGCGAGCTCCTCCCACTTCTTTCTGCCTACACGTTCCTCTTCCATGTGCTTCTCAGCCCACGCAACGATTCCTTGTACGAGCAACTCGACGTCCTCTCGGGTATGAGAGGCGTGAAGGCAGACTCGGACGCGGGACGTGCCCCTGGGAACGGTGGGTGGGTAGATGGGTTTCGTGTGAAGCGCAACTGTTGGAAGGGATGTCGATGGCGTCGATGGCGAAGACGAGTCCAATGTCACGGCACTAGGCGTGAGAAGAGAAGAGGACGCATTGGAGAGGAGGAAGGAAGACAGCGAACGCGGCTCCGGCGTGAGTATCGGTATTATCGGTGTCGGAAGGGATGGATGCGAGACAGAGGATGTCAATGATCTTTCGTTGCGTGGATCAGTCTCCCAAGGTGGGGCAATTTCTGTTGGTTCTCCTGCTTGGTTAGAGATTGCAGGTGTGAGATGATCAGGGAGGCTAATCAAGGATGACGGGTACTTCTTCAGCTGTGAGCGAAGAAGATCGACGAAATACGTAGAGAGGGCCAGCAGGTGTGTGGATAGCTACCCACGGACAGGGTTAGCTATCGATGCTAGTGAAGCTGAAGATGGCGTACCGCTTCCGTCGTCCCATCCTCCAGCATGTCAAAGGAACAGTTGACAGCGACGATGTTTGCATATGTGAGCGTGGTAGTGTATATGAGGCTCCTGGCATAATTTAGCAGATAATCCTTGACGAGCTCTGTCGTCAGGAGAACGGCTGTCGAAGCAAGTCATCATGAACACCCGCTGGTTCCAACGGACGGACGGGGTCACTTACCTCCAGAGGAAGCTAACGCCTTGCCAAAGGTATGGAGCCTCGCAAAGACCCTCTTCTCCAACCCAAGGTCAACGACCAATCCACGGCCTTTCGGCCCATAAACGCCTGTGGAATGCGCCTCGTCAACCACGATACACCCATTACCCAAGGGCAGCATCTCCTCCACACATTCCACGATCTGCGTGAGGGGAGCGATCGTTCCATCCATACTATACAAGCTCTCTACGGCGACGAATACGGTGTTTTTTCCCTTTTTCAGGTCTTCACGATCCTTGAGCTTTGAGAGGGCACGGCGGAGGGCGAGGACGGAGTTGTGGGCGAAAGGGAGGAGGGCGTCGGGGGAGAGCCTTGAGAGGCGCATCCCATCGTGTACGGAGGCGTGGATGTGTGCATCATAGAGAATGACGTCTCCGGGCTGCGGAACGGCAGAAAAGAACCCTACGTTGGCGTCGAAGCCGGAATTGAAAAGGAGCGCGGCTTCGGCGGCGAGGAAGCGACACAGGCGAGACTCGAGCTCGGCGTGCGGGCGGGATGGGACGAGGAGACGAGAGCCGCCGGACCCAAGAATTTTCGGGGAGAGAGAGAGGGCGGAGAGAACGGCAGTCCGGAGAGCAGGGGAAGTGGAGAGCGAAAGATAGTCGTTGGACGTGAAATCGATCTCGACGAGCGACGCAGACGGCGGCTCTGGAAGGCGGCGACGGATGAGACGACGGTCTCGCGATGCCAGCGCGGCAGACAGTTGCGCGGTCAAGGAGGCCATGACAAGATTCTGTCAAACACCAACACCGTCGGCACTCCGGAAATTCGCAGTTTCACATCGGTATCAACCCCTCCCATTCACCCCGCCCTCATGCTGATCCCTTCAGAGCTGACATTGGCCTTCTGAATCCTTTCCCGCCCATCTGCATGGGTCCAGTCATGGATCACTTTCCGTGGAGTCGTCATCCGCCATGGAAAGAGACACATCGTTTGGCATCGGAACGGGTAACCACGGCCAGAGGTTTAGCACCCTGGAGCGCAAGGATGCTTGTACACCGACGGGCTCACCTAACATCTCGAGAAATCATGAGTCGCATCGACCACGCGCAAGAGTTCTCAGGGGCACGTTCATGACCCAGATAGACGCCCAGGCGCGGGGGCGATGCGCAGACGCACGTCCACCAGTTCAAGTTGCTGCGGCGCACACACCGCCGACACGTCACGTCTCTCAGAACCTCCGTGCCAGGGGGGGGGGCGCGTCACACACGCATGAACTGGAGCGCGATCGAGGCGATCAAGACACGATGCGCGATGCGCAGCGCCATCGCACAGGATGAAGATCCATCCACTCGCGACGTGCGTGATCGGGTCCTTTCTCCTGCACTGTCTCACGTTCGCGCGTCCACTGGCCATGAGTTGTCTTACATCGAAAGTCGAGCGTCACGGTCGGAGAGGGCGTGTTGCCCGTCGTCGCGACGCGGAGATCATACACGGGCGTCCAGAACACGTGTAGGACCACTGGGACGGTGTCCGATCATCTCAGGCGGGCTACGCGCGCCGGCGCACGGTGGTGCTTACTATATGTCATCGTGCGCTAGGCAGCATCCAAAGCGGCCTTGCTGTTGCAAGCGAGGACGAACACGACCTTGGTCGATAACTCGCTACCGAGCTTGGAGAGACGCTCCGTCTCTTCCGTGATTCTCTTATCGACGTCCGCCAGCTTCTCGTCCAGCTCCGCAATCACAGCAGCGCGCGCGACCCACATCTCGACGAACTCATCAAAGGGACGTGATCTGGGGTGACGTCAGCCTTGCATTGCGCCAGAGTCCATGTAAATCGAGAGGCTTTCATCTCCGAGACGCAGCCGATCCGCTTGGAGCTCACGCAGCGTCTCGCTGGAAGGCGAGGGGCGGCAGAGACGTGGTAGTAATCGAGAATCGACACGCCTGATGTGGATGTGACGGAGGCACCCAGAGCACGAAGACTGGCGGGGAGATCGACGATCTCGACGACCTGGGGCCCTCCTGCAACACTGCGCTAGACATGCCCTGGGATGTCCTCGACCTTGGAGTAAAGGAACGAGTGGTTTCCGCACCGCCCGAGCTAAAGAGTTTCACAGACTTGATGGGGAACTGAGTCGTCATAGGATCGTCCGAAAGAGCCTTCACCATGTTGAACAAGACTGGGAGCACGGTAGACAAGATCATGAGAGGCAAGCGCTGCACTGCACAGGATCTACTATTTTCCCTAGGAGTCTACAGTAAGGTCCTATGCTGTGGTAAACAGTCAGCGACGATCCCCGAGCGATGTAAACTTACGATCAGAAGGGCAGCCATTGGATGCGAGCGTTGACTACAGCAAGAATGTACACGACGACGAGACAAATCAAGAAAGATCCTCCAGCGCTTCGAGCCTGCCCACTTGCCTATCCCTGACCGCCTCTTGCCATCTCTGAAGCTTGGCAATCTCATGCAGTTGGAACCCATAAATCCGTGGTCGAAACCTATCCGACTTCAAGGCGACGCTGGCCGTGCTAGCGGGCTCGCCGACGGGTTCGGGAATCTCGGGTTCCTCCCTTGTGCGTCTGTTCCTCTTGTTCGCGTCGACCTCACCGACCCGAGGTGGTGGTGCCGGCTCAACAGGGCCGGCCTTGGGAGAAATGAGATGTGGATACACCATGAAAAGCAGATGCGGGAACGATGTGCCGAAGTAAGCCCCGTCGATGGATCCATGTCGCGAAGACTTGGGAGAGTAAACGTCTTCACAGCGGCCGCAATAGAGCTTGACTGATTTTTCGTAAGGAATATCGCTCAGACCGATGGGCAGGAGAGGTTGAGATTGGCACAAGACTCTAGGACATCGACCGAAGTCTACTCTCTTGAATTTTTCGAGCTGAAGAGTGTAAGGTTTGGGGAGAGCAAGAGGATATGGATGGGTACCATTTTAGCAAGACCGCGCGCGGTGACGATCCACCGCGCGTGGATGAGGCCGTACAGCAGGCGAGCTTGGACATCTAGCGCACAGCGGAGCTCATCCTGAATGTCGTCGTCTGTGGATTGGGTCAGCGGCATGAGCTGAGCAGATGGTTGCGACAAACCAAGGTTATCCGTGATTAGATCTAGAGCTTGTGCGTAGTTGGAGACCTCGTTGTTGAGGCCAGTCAAATTGAACCTGTCTAGGATATAATCCTCCTCGACTTCGCAGAAGTACTCGTTGCCTTTCGAAGACAGAAACCAGGATATCCACTGCCGCACACGGTCGTTAGATATGTTCAGGTGGCAACACGAGGCGCCTCACCGAGCTAAACAACCGTGAGCACTGGCCGCATGGACGAGGGGGGACCTACTTGGAATAATCAGAATCAGAGCCCGTAGAGGCATCGTCCACTGCGCGACCGAGCATCGAATCAGTGCTCTGCTGAAATCTGCCGTGGTCAAACTGACTTGTGATGGCCAAACTTATTGCAGTAGTGATGCGGGAAGTGGCGGAACCTCGCAATAAAATTCACACATGCAAGCCTGGACTACTCTCAATACATGCCCGACGCTGTCGTTATAGACATGCCAGCCGACCTTCGCGCCCCCGCCGTGCGCGCCTCCTTCGAACTGGACGACCAGAAGAGCCATCGAGGAATCACCGCATTGACGGTCGACGTGCCAGACGCGAACAAAACTCGACGCACCAATGCACCACGACCGCCGCCGCGGTGGAGAACGCCAGAGTTTTTATTCTACTACCTGGTGGCCGCAGTTGTCGTCCCGTTCATGGTCTGGGTGCCCATCAACCTGAGTTCCTGTATGTCAGGGGCATGCCATGGTGCCACGTTCATCCTTATCCATTGTAGCCACGCACGCCAACTCTCCATTCTTTCGAGACAAGCTGAGTCCCGGCTGGCTGTTTGGGCGTCAGCTTGTGAGTCCATTCATCCAGTGAGAGCACCCATGATACAACGCGTCTCCAGGATAACAGCGATGTCCAATATCGCGCCTTTCGCAACAACATACCTGCACTGACCTTCCTGGTTTTAATGTACATCGCACTCAAATCAATATACACTCGCTTTGCAGCCCGCTCTGGGACACCGGCCGACAACACATTTCTCGTTCCTTTTACGATCTTCTTTGCTATATTATACCTCATCGGACTGCATGGGGCAAGCACTTTAAAGATTCTTGCCATCCTAACTACCAATTATTACGTCGGAAAAGGCTTCGCTGGATCGCGCGCCGGCCCAATCATCACTTGGATCTCCAACTTTCTCGTTTTGTTTGCGAACGAGCGGAACGAAGGGTACCTCTTTTCGACCCTTCATCCTGCTTTAGCGCCGCTGGTGAGCGAAATGTTTGTGTACACTCCATAATCTCACTTTACATCAGGACGCATTTAAAGGACTCTACCCCCGTTGGCATGTCAGCTTCAACATTACGATGTTGAGGTTGGTGTCCTTCAACATGGACTATTACTGGGCCTGTAATTTGTCTCACCCACCAGAGGTCAGTGTTGGTCCATTGGTATGCGTAATCTCTCAGTTATCAACGACAGCCGGAGTCGCCGCTCACCGAGAAGCAACGAACCGCTCTCCCCCATTCTCTCGAGTTTTATACCTATGCGAACTATCTCGCCTACGTGTTGTTTCCCCCGCTGTATATCGCTGGACCGATTCTGACGTTCAACAACTTCATGTGGCAGGTCCTCTTTGTTTCCTTCTGTCCTAGCTGGTGGATTCAACGCAATGCTTTGTTTAGCTGCGTCGACCAGTTGATATTCGGCTGAGAGTTCTGTTGGGTTACTTGACGCGGTTCCTCATCAGCCTCCTGACCATGGAATTGATTCTCCACTATATGTACGTAGTCGCGATCAAGGACAGGAAAGCTTGGCAGGATGATACACCCCTTGAGCTGAGCATGGTTGGCTTTTGGAACCTCATTATTGTCTGGCTGAAAGTAGGTCTCTCCAGACGAGTGTATTCATTTGCTTCAACCCCCGTTTCTGCAGCTTCTTCTCCCGTGGCGATTCTTCCGACTTTGGTCGCTAGCCAGTGGGATCGATCCGCCGGAGAACATGGTTCGATGTTTGGCAAACAACTACTCTACATCAGGATTTTGGCGAAGTTGGCACCGTTCGTACAACCTATGGATCGTGCGGTAATCCGGTTTTCTATTTCCCGTCGGAATTCTCTAACGGAATCCAGATACATTTACGTTCCGCTTGGGGGTACCAAGAACGTAGCGATCACCACAGTGCTCATATTCACCTTCGTGGCGTTGTGGCATGATCTGTCGTTCCGGTTACTCGCATGGGGATGGCTCGTCAGCTTGTTCATTCTGCCGGAGCTGCTAGCAGCCTCTCTTCTCCCCCAATCCAAGGTTTGGTCTTCATTGTTAATGCAACCCCGACTTTGTGATGACGCACGCGTTCAGTACGGACGGCACGCGTGGTATCGGCACGTCTGTGCATGCGGAGGCGTTCTCAACGTCCTGATGATGATGGCTGCCAACCTCGTCGGTTTCGTCATCGGCACGGGCGGGATGCTGCACATGTTGCACCAGATCACGGCGAGCGTACAAGGTAACGTAGCGAGCGCTTTGTCGATGGGGACGTTCCTTCTTTGGCTGACCGTGCGTGCGATGGGGACGACGTTCGTTCTGTGCTTTTCTCCGTATGCGTGTGTGTCGTCGTGCGGGGCTTTGCGACTCGCGTTTGTCCGTCAAAAGGGTTCCGGTTCTTGGTCGGTGCGTGCGGGTGTTTGTTCGTGGGAGTGCAGTTGATGTTCGAGTATCGGTGCGTTTCCATTTTTTTTTTTTTTTGGTGAACCGCTGGCTCAATCACCTCCTTGGGACAGCGAGGAAGAAATGCGGCGAGGGCTCTTTCGACGGTGTTGACGATGGGGGGGCGAACATCGTGCGTGGGAAGGTCCTAGGCCCGTTCTCGATGGATATGGTAGACTCAAATATACGTATAGATACTGCGTGCAAGCGTGCCGCGACCACTCGAATCAGTGCAATGTCATGGGCTCCTGACTCATACATGTTTTCTCATGACATGTCAGACCTGAACCATGAATTGATGGTGGGAGAAGTGTGTTGAAGCAGGCTATCTATGTAGGGGAAAGTGATAGCTCACCTATCTTATGACTTGTTGGGGTCAAGAGAACTCTGTTGTGGTGCATGCTGCAGCCAGTCTTATATACAGTGACCTCAAAAACCCTTTCCATACTAACCTGGATAGCAGTGCGCTTTGCGCACTGCCAAACACTGTGGGAATCTCACTTAGCTTTGGTGTAGTTATAAATAGTACATACCCTTGGCTACAATATTGCCCTTAGATCATGTGATTTGGTTTACAGGGTATGGAGATATGGTCAATTCAAAACAGCAATGTCATGGAAAGGGTTTTTGAGCTTTTGAATAAGAAAGTGTATTTGAACATTATCAGTACTTGGTATAGCCTCCTTTTGCTCTCAGCACTGCCTGAACCCTCCTAGGCATGCTTTCAATCAACTTCTGACACTCCTCAACTGGTATCCTATCCCTTCTACCTGAACTCTTT
>JBBPOI010000610.1:0-11438 GCA_038091355.1 Phylloboletellus chloephorus
CCTCCCTCGCCTCCTACGAGCCGTCCCTCCCCCGCCGATCGCAGCCCCACCTTCCCCTCGCCAATCTCTCCCCATTCTCCACCTTGTCCAGCGTCGCCATGGACGAGCTCTACGCCCTTGAACGCGAAGAGGCAATTCGACGTGTCGAGTATGAAGCTCGCCATGCACAGGCTCTCCGTCGCGCAGAACACGAAGCCCGCAACGTAGAGATCATCTACTTCCGCGGTCGCTCATCCAAGAGCGCTACCACCAGCCCCCTCTCAACCCCGTTCCACGCTGGCCTATCCCTCAAAACCCCTCCCCTTGATCCCGCCTCTATCCCCGCGAGAGACTGGCCCGTCGACCAGGATCCCCCCAGGTCCTTGGCCACAGTCTCTCCACCCAACAGGAGAACGAGCGGTCCTGCCTGGCACATGTCCCCAATCCCCCCGGATGCCCGTTCGGTATCCGACCCCTTGCGTCCTGCCGCCGTCCCTGACGCACCAACCCTTGGCCCCGCCCCGTTTCATACGTCACACCCCTCTCAGCCCCCAGTATACCGCCACCTTGCAACCCATGAGGACTCCCCCTCGCCTCTCAGCTCAGACTCCGACTCTATCCCCCCTCTTCATGCCCCACAGCACCCATCGCACCCACCATTCCCGCGCCCGCCTCCCCGTGCTTCTTCCGATATTTCCCCACAAGGAATCTCGGCTATCAAGCCCGAGTTCACCTTTACACCCTCCGCGAGTCCGTTCCTTGGCCCTCTCCGCACGCTCAACCTTCATTCCGCAAACCCCTCCCGAGCCCCGTCCCCTATATTGCTCCCCCCTTCCCATGTGTACAACCAAAACGATGCACTTGTCAGCCCCATAGACCCACACGGCGTCCATCACCGCTCTAGACGCTCTAGCATCGTCGCAAGTCCGCCAGGTTCCAAGGGTATATTTGGTCCTTCATCTCGTAAGAGGAGCTCGGGTGATGTCTCACACGCGGCTGCGTTGCCCCACGTCCATACCTACCCAGGCCAGCTGTCCCTTGCTGTACAAGCTGACCGAAGCCTCTACTCTCTACCGACCCCACAGCTCTCGAGCGGGCCTAGCAGCAATGGGAGCACCCCCGGGAGCTTCATATACCACGTAGGGTACCCGGCCCGCCCGACGTTTGAGACGGCGCCAACGACTCAGAGTCCATCAAGTTCGCGCGCCGCTTCGCCCCCTCACGCTGTCAGCAACAACGGAGCGGTCCTTTCTAATGGCCACCATCTTGCTCATTCGGTTCGCCTCGCGTTTGGTATGACCCCCATTAATCCAACTGGCCCCCCTCGCAATACCTCGTGGCCATCCACCAAGGCTGCGAAATCGAACAGTTCGGCTAGCCCGAATATTAATCTTTTCTCGTCGGCTTCGGTTCCTGTGTCGCGATCGGTTTCTCCACCCATCACGTTGCCGCCTTTGAAGTACAAGCCGACGTCTCCCAAGGATTCGATGGATTACGACAAAGAGATGAGTGTTTCAGACGACGAAGGGACGCAGGAGAAGATCGAACTCCCGGGATTCAGGGAATTCGAGGCTGCTACTCGCGCTGCGCGGTGATGTATCCAGGTCGACCTGGGCTTACGTTTCTTCCTCCTATTGTTCATTCCTGGCTGTTTCCTTTCCCCACGACTCATTCCTCCGTGCAATGACCCGTCCTTGACATAGAATTCACCTCTAGACCATGTGTGTTTCTTTTCGCATAGATGCGTTACGTATATAGGGATCAGGCATCTTGAGGACGTATTTTATGTAGTCCTAATATTCCGTGTATCTACTCCTCGTCAGCCTTGGAAGCATGTAAGACTCGTAGGATTTTGCTTATGTAGCTGGATTTGCTACTCGATGATTGGAGCAGCCACCATGCACGCCCGGAGGACGTGTTCAATGCGTATGGACAATCTGACCTCGAATGCCATCCAACGAATGAGAAAGGATTTGTTGCTGGGAACGTGTGCCGATGGCTTCCCGTTCTCCAGGTATGCCTCTCAATCTGCATCGCATTCGCGACGGCGGCCGAAACGTCGTGAATTGGCAGGAAGTTGACCGCGCACAAGTCCTGCGTGAACTTTCTTTCTTTCTCTCGGAACGGCGGGAGATGGTTGGCCAGTGCTGGGGATGGTAATCCCAAGCTCAACGTGTTGATACAGGCTGACCGCACCCATGCACTTTCCGCAAAGATTTCCGTGTTCAACTTTGGGACTTCAATCAGGATGACGTGCAACGCCCGTCCCAGACTTACGCAGGGCCTGCTGTCAGTGCCTGTCTCCTCGGAGAGGAACCGACCTACTCATCAGGGCGATAACGACTTGCAGGGCAACGTTTTATCTCTCGACTTCTCTGCAACCAACCAGTATCTTATAAGGTCCGCAATTCTTTCCACTTCTTTCCGCAGTTCCAGTTTCCAATATCCTTAGCGGTGGCGCAGACAATCTCATACTGAGGTTTGACATATCAAGACTAGGCTCTGATTATAGCCAGGAGACTCGTCTAGCCCAGGACGTTTATCGACGCCATGATGTAAGTGTGGACCTATACGAGTGTGCTTCTATCATCCATATCACCCCAATCACCGCGTGTACAGGACAGCGTGCGCAGCGTGAGTGCGCATCCTCATCAGGATGATGTATTCCTCAGCGCGAGGTAGGCCGGCCCCGTGACGCTCACGTTCATGAATTTGAATGTTCGATCGTCCTAGCGAAGACGGGAAGATCATCCTTCATGATGCACGTGTTGATAGGAGGCTGCCGTCTGCCCAAGGAACCGTTCAACACGCTACAGAGTTTACGGGCGTGCAAACTCATCCCATCATGGAACACATCTTTGCCACCAGCGACTCCCACGGACAAGTGTGTCTTCGTGACACCCGGATGGCATTTGGACCGTTGTCTAGTCGGTCCAACGAGGGGATAGTGCAAAATGTAAGCCTTCGCGTCCCGTCGATCATCGCGGTTGATCGGCTGAGGGATCTTGGAAGTACGACACGAAGCTGTCAAAACGATCTTTGAGCTATCTGAGCAATCCCGAAAGTAGCAGTATTGCTTTTGATCGCGATGGTCAGCCCTCATTGCGCCGCTCATTAGTGCATCTGTTTACTTTTCTTCAGGCAGCAAGTTGGCCGTGACGATGCTTGTGAGTCTTCCTAGATGTCAAATGGTTCTGTGTTGAGCTCTAGAATAGCACTGGTTTCCAACCATTTACGCTGTTTCAGATCCTCACCCTATTGCCGTTCTGACTGGCGAGAACAACCCCGATGGGACTCCTGTTAGTTCCGGAGAAAGAACGTACTCTAATTCATGTACTATGAAGGTAACTTTTTTTTTTTTTTTTTTGCGAGCTGGTTTCTCCTACTGCTGTTATGTAACTAGTCAGGAGCGTTTGGTGGACCCGGCGTGAACGACGACATTCTCTATGGAGCAGGCTCTGATGACTTCAGGGGTTACGTCTGGAGAATACCAGAACTCAGCATACTTTCTGGACGCAGGCAGGAAATTGACGCGGACGAATGGATGGCACATGAATGGACTGGTGTTTGCGGTGAGTTCATCGACGCCCCAGATGTAATATTGGTTCATTTGCGAGTCGCGGACCCCAGCTTATTCCGAAGGCCAATGGGCAACGCGGTACATCCCGCTCCAAATCGATACTCCACTCTGCCGATTAAATGGTTAGTTGAGCGTTCGACGCGCAGCCTTGGACTCACATGCTGTGCTCTTAGGGCACAAGTCCATCGTGAACGCTGTTGCAATGCATCCGTCGCTGCTCCACATTGTCACATCTGGCATCGAACGGCACGTCTTTTTGCACAGCCCAACACGCACTTCGCCGGTGGCCACTCAACTTTCAGAGACACCATCTGAGACGAGGAGGTTGGGAGAACACCGCCTTCACGACTCGACTCGCTTCTTGAGAACATTGTTGATGGGCCCACATCCAACATTGCGTGAGGAGATCGACGAAGCAGGTGACGAAGAAGAAGCGATATCCTTGTTTGACCAGTGGGTAGTCTTATCATTGGTCGTCAAGGGAATTCTGCTCAAGGAAAGGTACACAGCATCTTGAGGGAAGAAGGTGAAGGGGACGTGTTCACACTGCGGCGTTGTGGAGGTAACGAGGATTCTGACGCTGAAGATGATCACCTCGCGGTTGATATGATGGACTCTCCGACGTCGTCGCAATCCATTGAGTAGGTGGTATTCATGCAGGCTTGCCGGTGCTGTACATTGTGCGGTAGCGAGTGTTCAGTCAATGGTTTGACCTTTATGCACTTTCAAGCGCGTTTGCTCCACGTCCCTCGTGCATCTTTCACGTTTTGGGTTTTCCTATAGGGCGATGCGTCGCTATCTTGATAGGTCTCATTCCCTCAAACTTGCCGTCGACAATCTTATCAAGCATCGTCCCCACGAGACGGACTAGAGTGGAGATCGAGGGATCTAACACCGCCGTTCTAGGCCGCCAACACTGTTCGGCGATCACCGCCGTCCAACAAGCACCCAGCCAAACCGAGGCAGGCCATCAAGATCCCACATGGAAAGGAGTCGCCAAAGCAGGAGTTATGAAGATGTGGCACACGAACAGCCCATGTTGGTCGACCCGCCAGATCGAGGTCCGCACGTATTCAGACCCCAGGATCGGTATGGGCATTTCGACGACGACGATTCATGTCCCATATTGCATGTAAGGCTCCCGACTGTCCCTCCTTTTATTCTACACCATGGTTCGCTGATGGATCGACTGCCGGTACAAGAAGGCAGATTCTGGCAAAGAGCTATTCGCCCATGATATCTACTACTCGATCGGCCAAAAGGCTACTCAGGACGACGCTGCAAGAGTGTCGGGCTCAACGAACGTGAGCTTTTGAACAGCTTTTGCTGAATGGATCTGAGTGGCATGGCGGGAAACGTCGATGCACAGACCTCAGAAGACAGGCCGCTCAATACCGCGAAGCCTGGGGTCGCTATCTGCCCGCTTCCTCGCGCTCTCTCCCACTTGATTCTCAGAGGAGGCGAGTCCACGCAGTAGCATCATACTTCCTCCCGCCTTGCCCCTGGAGTCAGGAAGATCTACAGGATGTGGACACAAGATTCACAAAGAGTTTTACCACTTCAACGACGAGGGATAGCAGACCATCTCGTGCGAACTCTCCTTTGACGACCTCGAAATCGAACCAGGGGGGGGGGACCTACGTTTCCAGGGACGAGCTCGCATTGTAATGTTCCAAAGCCTAGCCTCGCCTGAGAACGCTTCTGGTGATGCACGTTGTTACTCCAGGACTATCTTCTTCAAGAGACTTGACCACTTCGGTAAGCCCAGTTTCTGTGCTACCGTCGTCTTCGCCCCCCACCTCGTGTGCAGACGAATGCACGCCAGGAGGATGAAGCCAGTCGGGGTTGACAGCGTGACTCCCCCACATTTGCAGGTGTACAATCACAGCGTCCCCCCGCTTGTCCTGGTTCAACCTCCTCTCACGCGTGGCGCATTCGATTCGAAGGGCTTTTGCGTTTTCGACGACTATAGGAACGCACACTGTCCTGTACGTATGGGTCAGCAAGCACGTCGCTGATTCCAAAAGTCGCCTCACGCTTGCGACGGGGGATTACCTCAAGGACAAAATGATTAGAGAACAGCAACTTTCACTGTCGCTGACGGTCGAGAGACACCTCAGTTCCTGAAAGCATTGGGATCCGAAGCAAAGGACGTGGATTGAAGATAACAAGGTTGCGAAGATTCAACTCGGATGTGCCCGAGCACATCTTTCGCGACCCTCGGGATACATACAGCGAAGGAACGACTTTCTTCGCTCGTGTGTTGGTATTACAACCTGGGGTCACAACGATGAAGATCAGTGTACATCGTTGCACAAGTAACGAATATCAACGAGTGGGTATTTACAGCGAAAAGTGATGATAGCGAGCAGAGAGTGACCTGAGATGGAAGCACGACCCAAATGCTTTCCGTAGAAGTGTTTAGTGCTCTTGGTAGCGCGAGTCCCAGGCCGTCTTGTATTCAGGAGGAACAGCCCCCAGGTGTTGCCGTGTGCATATCATACGCAGGCAGCGGAGACAATTCATGGATACGCCAGTAGTTCTATGCGTTCCTCACCAGTGCCGAGGTATTCTTGATCCGGCGGCGGCGACAGCAGCAGATGACGCCGAAGAGGAGAACGAGAAGGAGGCCGATACCAGCGATCACACCGAACAGCCAGTACGCCAACACGGACTTCGGATTGGAGCTGGAGGAATTAGTTGAACTGAATACGTTTGTAATTGCATCTCTTGTAGCAGACCCAGTGTCATTGCGGACACTTGCAAAGTCTAGGGCCGCTTGGGATGCAGACCGGAAGCAGTTGGATGTAAGCCGTGTCGGAGTGGCCGCGTTCAGCAGGTTACCAAAGTTACTCAGCAAGGAGTTGCGCAATTAAGAAAAAGAGAGACATTGGCGGTCTGTCAGGTCCATTACTCACGAGAAATAGAACACAGAATGCCAATCCCAAAACCATATCGAAGTAGATCCCATTTTGCTCCACAATATCGAAGGAATATGGTTGGTACTGATGTGGATTCAGCAACGAGCCCATATACTCAAGAGGATCATACTTACTGCACCAACACAGGTAGGCCTTCCGTTTGTCTCCAAGTTGAGTCGGTCAAGGTTCAAGTCGAGAGGATGAATGGGAAATTCCACGCCGGCAAAAGGGAAGACCTCTTGATCGCAGGGGAGGTCCCAAATCTCTCCAAAGACTGGAAGTGTTCGCAAGAACAGAGCCGGGAACATAGCCATACAATGCCTGGGCAACGTCACTATACGCTTACAGTCAGAGTTTGCCAAACGCTACACCATATTGCTTACGGAGGAACCTAAGGGAACGTAAACCCTGTGTCAAAAACGACCGTTGCATTAGGGAGTTGTGAGCCGGTGACGTGAGTACGGATCTCCATAGACTGGCCGTTGGGCCCGATGATACAGTTTACATCAAGCAAAGTCTGCCAAGGTTGATTGAGAATGTCCCGGTACTCTGTCAAAACCTCTCCGACAGCTAAATCTCCCGGATAGGGCTCGTCTGGATCACCAGCTGAAGAAGAATCGCAAGCAGAGGCGAGACTGAAGCATCGGAGGTAAATATCCGCTCTAGTGGTGGATTGGAGGCAGCTGAGCCTCCCAACGCTCGGATGCTCGATCCAGAAGTGCGCCCGAGCCCGAAAAAGCCATCAACGCCGAGGGGAGTACTTACGTTCAGTGCCCCGACTGCAAGGAGATCAGGAGGATACTTGAAATCAATCTGAATTCTACTCGCTAAAGAACTGCGAGGGAATGGCAAATCCTGCAAAACACACAGTGGCGGACATGACCTCGCCTGGTGTTTATTAGACACCGTGAATAAAAAGCGGCTTGGCGGTACGTGTTACCCAGAGATCGGAGCTGAACAGACGAGGTCACAGACGGGCGCACCTCCCAGTGTCGATCATGATGGCTAACAGTGCTCCGTTGAACATGATGTTGGTCAGGTAGAGCACAGTCGATCGTCACCCAGTTGCGACATTGTGCCTCTGATTGGAGTCCGACGCTCGAGACCGGGAGAGGTGGACGCGAGCCGACGTGAAAGCAGGAGGGGGGCTGCATAACCACAGTTGGCCACGCCCAGCAGGAAGAAGGGCCTCATGAGAAGTGTTTATACTTGCAGTGTTGCAGGACCCGCACAGGGTTGCATCGCTGGGCAATGTCGAGGTAGTGACGACCGTGGGTGCGCGACAACCGCAAACTTGAAGCTCAACAAGTGCTCAGGTGTTACACTTTTCTGTAAGGGTTGATTCCCTGCGCTCCTTCAAATGCATTCTTTACTCGTCCACTCTTTTGTTCATTCGCTGTGTTTGCTTTCTGCTCTCGCTGTCACCATACCGTTCTCCGTCGAGCGCACAACTCATCCCCATGTCTCTCGGCAGTCCTCCAGCACCGGCGTAGTGCCCGTCGGGAACACTCAGAATGCTTTTTACTATACTAACATCTCCCTCGGCGGTCGAGAAATCTCTGTCATGCTGGACACCGGAAGGTCCTTGTTTTGTTCTGCGCCATAGTTTGATCCGACATTCATTCATCCACAGCTCTGATTTGTGGGTGACTGGTTCTGTATCCGGCGCCCAGGATACTGGCAAGTCCTTGACGCTATCTTATGCCGTCGGCAATGCTGCTGGTACGTCGTGTGGTCCAGTCTCAGAGTCCATCTCACACCTCCGACCACAGGCGATGTCTATACCGCTCCGTTGGAATTCGTCGGCTACACGGTCCAAGACCAGGCATTTCGTCAGTGTACTCTCTTTCAATCTCTCCGTTCAGCCTCATCGCGCAAATGCAGTTCTGGCCTCGAATACATCATCATTCTCCACTGATATCCATTCCGAAGGGTACGATGGTCTTATTGGCCTAGGACCAAACTCCGGCTCTTCAATATATAATAAGCTCAGCGGAAACTCGGGAAACAACGCAATCAACCAAATATTTCAGCAGAATGCTTCATCATCCGATAGCTACATCACCTTGATGCTGAGCCGCAACGGCGATCCGGGTAGCCAGATAACTGGCCAATTCACAATATCCTCCATCGTCCCAGGATTTGAAAACATAACGAGTCAGCCCCAGCTTCCCGTGGAGGAAGTGTACGAAGTCACAGACGAGGACCAGCACTGGCAGATATTGACGGACAAAGACGTGGGTATCATTGGGCCCGACGGACAGCCAATTCAAGTCTCTTCGATCGTGCCAAAAGCACCGAGCGGTCAATTGGTGGCTGTTTTGGATTCCGGATTCACACTACCTCAGGTCCCCCGCTCGATGTCCGATGCCATCTATGGACGTGTGCAGGGCGCAGAGTGGTCTACATCTAGTCAGGCCTGGCTCGTGCCTTGTGGACAGTTGATCAACGTCACGTTCAACTTTGGTGGCGTATCTTATCCAGTGCATCCACTTGACGTATCTTCCAGTGATTTCGGTGTTACATTCTCGAACGGAAGCCCAGCCTGCCTTGGGACCGTGAGTCGCTTCAAAGATCTGTTATTTGCGACCTAACGTGTTGTCAGTTCCAACCTATCAGCTCGGCCTTCAGTCTGCTTGGAGAGTATGACATGATTCTTGGCATGGCATTTTGTATGATTATTCCCTCTGTCTCATAGTCTATTCGTTCCCTGACCATTGTCTTCTAGTGCGGAACACCTATACGCTGATCAACTTTGGCAATCTGGTTGAGGGTGGTTCGAACTCGAACAACCCTTACGTCCAACTCCTTTCCCTTACCGACGAAACTGCCGCGGTCAATGACTTTATTCAAGTCCGATTGAACGGCCAAAACCTCATAAGCTCTTCTCAATATGCCCTTTTGCCCGCATCCCAGGAACAGCAATCGCCCGAGACCGAAGCAGAGGAGAAGGCGCAGTACGAGGAAGAAGTACTAAGTCGCTGGCCCTATATTCTTGCTGGGTGCCTTGTATTTGTCCTGCTCCTTGTTGGTTACTGTGTCTGGCGCTGTTGTTGCAGGCGCAAACGTCTGGCCAAGAAAAAGGCGGCAAGTCAACAGTCAGATGGTACGAACGGGCCGTATGCACAGTTGCAGGACACGGGGAGTGTTCCGTCTCTGGTGATGAAGCCCATGCGAGCGTCCACGCTTGATTTCAAGGAGGAATATGGGGGAGATGTATTTGCAAGGCACTCGTAATATCGAGAGAAGTGCTGGCGGATTTTTTGGATACCACGAGCAAGCTTGAGTAGCTGGCTACATGCTTGTTGCAGATGCAATTAGCTGCACAATGCGAAATATACTATAACACATAATCAATGTACTGTGCCCAGCTAGCCCCCTCAAGGAACACTATATTTCGAACTGTAATGCATGGGACTTACAGCCGTTTTCAAATCTTGGCGCAAAATGCATTCCAAAAAGTCGCGCCTCGGGATCTGCCAGGCAAGGACTCCGGGCACGCTTGAGTGTGTGCTGAGTAGGCTGGTTGCACGCCGAGGAAGCACTGTTAGTTTGCACCACATCACCCACCATTCATGCCATGTCTGCCGACCTCATAGCTCACATTTCCCCCTTGTACCATGACAGTTATAGTGTCAAGCAGATCTATCATCTACTAGACATTGTCAAATACTGTTAAAGACACTTGTCAAAACTCCGGAGGTCCAGAGCAGGTGGAGCTGGTAGGACTGGAGTTGACTGGAGCTACAATACATCAATCTAAGGGTAAAGACTAAGTAATGTATAGCTCACCTCAGCTGCTGCCTAAGACGAGGTGGAAACAACTAAGGTGTTTGTGGGTGAAGAGAGGAGTTTATATAGTATGTGGTGTGGCAATCCTAAAGCCTAAGAAAGGCCCTGGACGCTCACTGAAACACTCAAAAGCAAAGACCCTTGGCAAAGGGAGTGGATCCGCTGAGCAAAGACACAAAAACAAGAAAGCGAAGAAAAGGTGTGAAAGTCTAGGGTCGAATCTATCCCCTGGCCTCTGTGATGAGGAAAGACCAAGAGAACTTGACTGAAGTTCTCTGGTGGCGCCTTAGGCCTTATATACTATTCTACTGTATGTACATGTTTGGTTAATATTACTATAAAGAGGTGCATAGCCCACAAGGCTGTGGGGCAGAGATTAAAAACATGAAGCATACATGAGGCGGTGGCAGAACAGCCCTGAGGCTGTGGCATAGCCCCGACAGAGATTAAAAGTGCATGTAGAGGGTGAGGCGTTAAGATTGCATCACCGGAAATGAAAGGCATGAGGTATACGCATGTACGAGATCTTACCGAGATCTTGGTAAATGAAACATAGCCACACACAGCACGGATGAAAGGAAAGCTGTGTAAGCATAAGGGAAGATCCAGGGAAGATCCCTGAAAATGTATCATAAATATTCCTGGGTGGTGCATAAACTTGCGCTAGTTTATGCAAGTAAATAAAAATATTCGGAAAAATAAGAGAAAAGTCATGATAAAATGTACTGTCTGTAACACTACCCCCTCCTTAAAGATCGACTTCCAGGCGATCAAAGGGGTGTGCGTCTGTTTTGGTGTCATTAATATAGGGTTGGAATAACTGTAAAAAGTCCAAATAAGCCATGCGTAGACGGCGAGGGGCATTGGGGTGTGACATATGAAACTCTGAGATCGCCTCCTGGGCGTTAGTGAGATTCCCCAGTGGTTCCCACATTCTGTCTGTCTCGTCATAGCCCTTTCAGTGGACTAGGTATTCCAATCAACGTTCCTTCAATCGGGTGTTAGAAACACAAAGCTTGAGCTGCTGTGCGCTCGCTTTTAGTCCCTGTCTTGGTGGTCAATATTTATTTTCATTATATTTATGAAGTTGAGCTGCTGAGCGCTCCTTCAGTAAATATTCGCTTTTCTGTCACGTGATCATGGGAACATGCACGTGACAGCGGGAA